>PQWD01008447.1:13581-64716 GCA_019425675.1 Leucinodes orbonalis | reverse complement strand
ATCTTGGCAAGCTAGCATGACTTCCGGCCCGATGGACCGCGACTTGCGGAAGTCACTGTTGGAAGCTGGATAAACCTAGACCTGGATATTTGCGGCAGGATAGATATAACCTATGCCCCAGTGGATGCGATATGTTGATTATAATATCAGGTTTAATCGAAATAAGATGACATTTCGAGTTACCTTTGATGAACCTTCCTTTCATAGAAGTTCATGACCTCACATCGACAAAACTGTTGCAAGTGATAACTTAATGAAGTATAGCTTCAAAATAGCTCGTCTTTTTTTCATATCATTTCTAATAAATACTCGTATAAGGAAAGGTATTATCAATGTTGACTAGAACAAGTCAGTTTCAGTACTTACGTTTAGTTTCCGAACAACATTGTTTGTTATGTTTGTGCTATGGTTGTATGTTATTGGATTGCTGGATTGATCTGTTTGATGGTTTATAAACTTCAGTTAAGTTGACATTGACGAAGCCTTTGGGAGGGTCCATTTTCTTTCATTTACTGTCGGGCATTGAATTCATAGTTTATTTTCTCGTTTTTTCTCATATCAAAAATACAGAGTATATAGTGAGATATGAGAGAATAGATATTAATTCATCATCAGCTCATTAAACGTCCCACCGAGGGCACGAGTACCCGTACTTAGGGTGATTAGGCCTTAGTCGTCACGCGGGCCCAGGCGGGATTGGACGCTTCACATAACCTTCGAATCTCTTCGCAGGCGTGCATGAAGGTTTCCTCACGATGTTTTCCTTCACCGTAAGAGCGTCGGATAACGTACTGTTAGAGATTTTCCCACTACCCGGCCCCTCTACTGGATGACGTCAGGCGGTGGGGTGCGAAGTGGGGAGAATAGTGAGGCGAGGCGACACGGCTCATGATGGGGCCTCTTGCTTTCGAGCTCTTCGACGGAACGGACGTACCTTCTAGTGCTGATAGTAGCTGTTGTTAATTATTCAGATTTTGTAAATTGTTAGGATTAAATATTGGATAGGTCGTATTGTGTCTTATTTTTTTAAAAATCACTTTTAGTTTATATTTATAAAATCAGAAGTGGGATAGATACGTGCGCAATTTTACCGTTCGCTTTTTATTTAATCGTTTACCATTCGAATTTTGTAAATACCTTCTTGTTTTATTATTTTTTCTTATTGTGTGTAGTGTTTAGTTAACAATGTCTGATCGTGATTCTGAGTCGTCAGAGTGTCGTACCCCGTCTCCAAAACGAAACCATAGGCAGGGATCTCGTAGATGTCGTGGTAACTCGCGCGGCAAAGATAAAGATCGTGCGGGTAGGGAGCAAAATTCTCGCAATGCGCGAAATAAATTATGCTGCGTAGAAAAACAACGTAGACGCCGTGATAGTTCGTTTGTCGATCGCGATAGTGCACGATGCGATCCCTTAAACCAAATACTAGAGCGGTTGAATGCACTAGAAGGTAGGGTGCCTATTTTGACGTCTACTCCGTTACCTAATCTCAGCGCAGGTGGGTGCACTCCGACGTCTGCACCGCGGGCTAGCGAGGCGTCTGTTGCCGACGGGGTCGCACGTTACCAACCAAGCTTCCGAGGCGCTTCGGGACGGGAGCACTGGCACAGCGGACAGGATTGTTGGCGCGCTTTCTTCATTATTACAAGTAAGATCTAAGCATTACTATATCTCGAACTTCGACCCTAGTATGCACGATTTTGACGCGTGGTGCATTGAAGTAGATCGCGCTCGAAATTTAAATAATTGGGACGATCGGGAATGCCTTGGGCGCATTGGTGGTTGCTTACGTGGCGAGGCAAAAACTTGGTTAGACGAGTGGGTCACAGGGGACCGCACGTGGACTAGCTTTAAAATCGAATTTCGAGCGTTATGTCCACGTGAGGTTGATATGACTACCGTCCTATACGATGTTATGAGCACTAATTCTAACAAATATGCTACGTATGCCGAGTACGCTCGAAGGTCTCTTTTGCGGTTAAATATTGTAAAGGGGCTTTCGGACGAATTAAAAGCTGCTATTGTGATTCGGGGTATTACCGATCCTCAAATAAAAGCCGCGGCAACTAATGCGAAACTGCAGCCGGGTAATATAGTCGAATTTTTATCCGTGTATGTAAAACCGAGGAATGCGTCCTCCGCTGTCAATCCTGTTCGCTCGCCTTATACGAGTAGTAGTGCATTAAATTTGCGTAAGCGCGATGCTGGTAAATACGATCGGTTGTCTTGTTATACGTGCGGGAAAACGGGCCATAAGCAGATTAACTGTCCGAAGAAACCTAGAACTGATAGTATGTGTGTGGGCCCGAGGCCACATGTTGTTTCTAATTTTCAATCTCAGCCGTCTAACAATAACAAACCTATTAGGGTATGTACCTTTTGTAAGAAGAGCGGACATCTCGTTGATTCTTGTTTTTATAAAGAACGCGTTGAATCTAAAGCTAATGGTAATAATAAACCTAGTACTGTAAATTTTTGCTCAAAAACGACTATAAACGAAACAACGTGATGCCCGCTGTAATTCAAAAACTACCTGTCGACACATTGATAGACTCTGGCTCAGATATTTCCCTTATCTCGGAATCCGTATTGAAATATTTTAATTTAAATAAGCTTCCTACTTATCGTCGAATGCGAGGTATCGGTAGTCAGGATATAGAAGCAACGTCCTATGTAAAATCAACATTAGAATTTCCCGAAATTACGTTGGAGGTAGACTTGTATGTTGTTCCTTCGAATTGTATTCAGACAGCGATTCTGATAGGTACCGACGTTTTAAATCGTAGTGGGGTTACTTACATACGTACGAACGATTCTCAACGCTTGGTCAGAATTAATAACGTACAGAGTGTGTCAACTGCAGAGGTCGATATGGTGAAAACACCATTGACGGGTGAAGATAAAGAACGTTTGATAGCTTTAATTAAAGAATTTAATAAAATCTTCACCACGGGCACTGCGACCTCGACAGTTAGTACAGGTAGCATGGAGATCAGACTAAACAGTGACGTTCCAATATATTATCGACCTTACAAACTTTCAGCGGATGAGAAGGAACGCGTGCGTAACATAGTTAAGGATTTGTTAGACAAAGGAATTATCCGCGAATCACGTTCCGATTACGCAAGCCCTATAATTCTAGTTAAGAAAAAGAACGGAGAGGATAGGATGTGCGTTGACTACCGTGCCCTTAATGCAATCACAATCAAAGAGAGATTTCCATTGCCTTTAATTGACGACCATATAGACAAGCTAGGCGGTTTCAAATTCTTTACCAGTCTTGACATGGCTACAGGGTTCCATCAGGTGCCTATGAGAAATGATGATGATTCGATAAGCAAAACAGCTTTTGTAACGCCTGAAGGCCATTACGAATATCTAAAAATGCCATACGGACTTGCTAATGCACCTACTGTGTACCAACGAATCATATCTAAGACTCTTAGGAATTTGATGGAAGCCGGAAAAGTACTTACCTACATTGATGACGTGTTAATTATGTCTAATTCTATCGAAGAAGGTTTAAAGACGTTGCGTGAGGTGCTTACTACACTATCGGCAGCAGGCTTTTCAATAAACTTAAAAAAATGTACGTTTCTAGACACCCAACTTGAATATTTAGGTAGACTGATTGGACATGGTCAGGTACGGCCGAGTCCAAGTAAGACCGAGGCTTTAGTTAATTCCCCAAAGCCAACCAATGTAAGGGAAGTCCGTCAATTTTTGGGTCTAGCGGGATATTTTCGCCGATATATTGCGAATTATGCTTCCAAAACTGCGTGTATCGCTAAATTGCTTAGGAAAGGACAGCCTTTCAGTTGGGGATCAGAACAGGACGAGTCTCGTGAATATGTTATCAAATGTCTCACCGAAGAACCCGTTTTAGCGATATTCGATCCTAAGTTACCTACGGAACTTCATACCGACGCCAGTGCGTTAGGATATGGTGCGATATTATTTCAAGAACACGGGGAAAAGCGAAAGCGAGTTGTAGGCTATTTCAGTAAGTCTACTCAGGGTGCCGAATCACGTTATCACAGCTACGAGCTTGAAACTCTTGCAATAGTACGCGCGCTTCAACATTTTCGTCATTACTTGATTGGTATTACATTTAAAATCGTTACAGATTGTAACTCTTTAAAATTGACAGAACGTAAACGAGACCTAGTACCTCGTGTGGCGCGTTGGTGGATTTACATGCAAGATTTTCAATTCTCACTAGAGTACCGGAAAGGTTGCCTTATGCAACATGCCGATTTTTTTAGCCGACAACCCGTGAACGTCTTTCATATTCAAAATCCACGTAACTGGGCGAAGATTGCTCAAACGGCCGATATAGAAACTCAAACTTTAATACAAAAGCTCAGGGAGGGTCAATTAGATGCAACTAGGTTTTCGATACGAAATGATTTGTTGTATTATAAGTATGCGGTGACAGGTGAAGACTCTCGTCTTCTTTGTTTTATTCCAAAGGGTCATAGACTTAGCCTCTTAAGAGTATTTCATGATGATCATGACCATATTGGTATTGATAAAACCATCTATTTGATATTGCGTCATTTCTGGTTTCCCGGATTAAGAGCCTTTGTTAAAAAGTATATAGGCCACTGCATTGTATGTCTCGCACACAAAAAGGTGCCCAAAGCCCCTTACCAGCCCATCGAATCCTGGACTAAGCCAGACACTCCATTTTCGGTAGTACACGTTGATGTACTCGGACCACTTACTGTGTCTAATGGTTTTAAGTACATACTGATTCTTGTCGATTCCTTCTCAAAGTATTGCATTTTGTATGCACTCTACCGACAAGACACTGAAGAATTGAAACGCGTATTTACCAATGCAATTTCCTTATTTGGTACCCCGTCATCGATCGTCTGCGATCGAGCCAGGATGTTCGAAAGTGCACCATTCCAAGATTGGGTAGCTGGTTTAGGCTCCACACTCCATTTCATTACGCCCGAAATGCACCGCGAAAATGGGCAGGTTGAGCGGTATTGTAGAACTGTTTTAAACATATTACGAGTTGAGGTCAACAATAAGGGCGCTACCTGGTCTGACGTATTGTGGAAAGTGCAACTGACCTTAAATATAACCAGGCAGTCTACTACTAGGGCTTCACCACTTCTCCTTTTAACGGGTATTGAGGGGACCACTCCGGTCTTGAGATCCCTGGTGCGAGATGTCGCACTAGAAAACTCTCATCCAAACCGAGAAGCTCTAATGACAATGCTACGACAGCGGACAGCAGAACTGTTAGATACTAACCAACAGAAGCAGGATACTTATGTCAACAAAGGCCGGCGACAACCGCGCACCTTTGCAGTTGGTAGTTTTGCCTTTGTTAATAAGGGTTCTCAAAGCACAGGAAAGCTGGACTCTGGGATGAGAGGCCCGTACAAAATCGTCCGAGCGCTACCGCATCACCGGTATGAGCTTGAGCTGCTTGCCGGATCCTACGGCAAGAAAACTCAAACTGCTGCGGAGCATATGGTTCCCTGGCGCGGCGAGTGGACGCCGGACGTGTGTGAAGCATTCTTTGACAGTGGTAAGTTACCTTTTACAGTAAGCCCCGACATTGTGGCTACTGTTTGCCCCGACATTGTGGCAATTGTTCAGCCCCGACATTGTGGCTATTGTTTGCCCCGACATTGTGGCAGTTGTTAAGCCCCGACATTGTGGCTTGTTTGCCCCGACATTGTGGCAGTTGTTAAGCCCCGACATTGTGGCTATTGTTTGCCCCGACATTGTGGCAGTTGTTCAGCCCCGACATTGTGGCTATTGTTTGCCCCGACATTGTGGCAGTTGTTCAGCCCCGACATTGTGGCTATTGTTTGCCCCGACATTGTGGCAGTTGTTGAGCCCCGACATTGTGGCTGTTGCTGAGCCCCAACATGGTGGCTGTTGCTGAGTTCCAGCATGGTGGCGTGCTATAACCGGACAGTGAATATTGTTTCGCTTCGACGACATAGCGAAAGATTGGTACATGGGTAATCTATTGCTATGACACTGTGGCAATGTAATTCATCCGAAAAGAGGTAAAATTGTTTGATGTAGTTACTATAGAAGTCATCGTTTTGTGACACGATTGTTTTATGTTGTTGTTTGTGTATTTGACACGTTGATGTTGAAACGATAAGTGTCATGTACCCCATATGTCACATGTGTGTATCACGAGTGGCCACCAGTGATGACCATCTATTTGATCTGATCATTTGCAGTGTGATCATGTTATGTACAAGCAGTGGTTGCGAAAGCAAACTAAATATGAAACAACCACTAATTTATTTGGTTTCTTTTAGATGACGAGTCGTCTGAAGCTGGGGGAGATCAAACCCGTGAACCTTACGATGGAGGGGAGCAGAGAGGACAGATCGAAGTAAACCAAGCTGACGAGGACGTGCAGCTGTCAGGAGAGGCCGTGTTAGAGATTTTCCCACTACCCGGCCCCTCTACTGGATGACGTCAGGCGGTGGGGTGCGAAGTGGGGAGAATAGTGAGGCGAGGCGACACGGCTCATGATGGGGCCTCTTGCTTCGAGCTCTTCGACGGAACGGACGTACCTTCTAGTGCTGATAGTAGCTGTTGTTAATTATTCAGATTTTGTAAATTGTTAGGATTAATATTGGATAGGTCGTATTGTGTCTTATTTTTTAAAAATCACTTTTTTATATTTATAAAAGTACATTATTTTTCGAAAATTCGAAAATACATTGGTACGTGTCGGGATTTGAACCTCAGCCCTCCCGGTAGGAAGGCGACAGTCCACACCACTGAGCCACCGACGCTCTTAGATATTAATTCTAGATTCTAGATATTAATCTAAGATATTAATTAATGAAATATAAACATTTACCAAATAACTACATCCATTAATACTTTGTGAATTAAGATAACTGTATGCCTTTTAAGAACTAAATAATAAAATACATAATTACTAATAACATACATATTTAATGAATATATATAGCTTTATGTTTTTAAATAACTTTCGTGCATAAAATAAACGGGTTATCTCAAAAATATAACAAGTGCTTTGCACGTTTTCAAGCGGAACACTGTCGACAATCTCCTTTAAAAAGAAAACCTGAATCACATTAGCGTGTTGGTAAAAAATACTTCAGTACGGGCTGTGTTGCAAGTGATATTTTTCATAATTTAACGCGTTGGAATTTTCAGGATTATGAATTTCAGACAAGTATTAATTGTTACTCAATAAAAATCATTGAAAATGTTGCCATTTTAGCCTAATTATTCTGCTTTGTTTCTGGCTTGCTTTGCCGAACATTTATTTTTAAATTACTTCATATATTCTTCGTACAAAACATGCATCCATGTTACAATAACAGTGTTGCCAACTCAAAAACACATGCCCCATCCAATAAACCGCATACTGTCATACACGATTTACAATCTAAGACTAAAGTTCCAGTATCTAAACTTCGGTCTAGGTTTCAAACCACCTTTATGCTCATGGCATAAGGTGAACAATCCTACAGCAGGTAGCTCCACTTTATATTGCTGTCTAGAATATTGGTGTTGACACAGTCATGACAAACAACCGGACGGAGTGAGACATTGAGTCTATTTATCATTGCCATAAGAGCTAACACTAGGAGGGTGTTCGTATGCTTGGACGTTGTAAGGAGTATATAACATATAATTTATGGATAGGTACAGTTAGAAGCTCAAGGGTAATTGAAGTGGGGGCCGGTTAAGCTGAAGTGCTACTACGCCCTGACAGAAAAACCGGCGTGAAACAACAGTTTACGTTGTATTTCAGTACCTAAGTTTGGTTCCCGAAAGCTCAAACTCCCTTTGCAGACATCATAGTTTCATTTCCTAACCTATTTATAAAGCTTCAGTGTCTCATTTGTGTGGTCTTTCGATCTGGAAGGTGCAGGTTCAAACACCCCTCCCTCCTGTAAATGTTTTTTCCTGTGAAATGATTCGAAGGTTGTGCGTGAAGTCGGTCAATCCGCATGGACCCGCGTGGATGACTGAGGCCTATTACACCGTTTACGGGTAGGCTCGTGCCCCTCGTAAGAACGTATAATGAGCCGATGTGAACCCTTTAATAAAGGTCGTTAACGTTGTACGTTCGGAGTTATGAGTGTCCTTGGGTGCAGTATCACTTGCAATTACGCACCTATCTTCCCTTTGACAAGTGGTCGGTCCATTCGGGCCGACTACTTATTACTATATACTTGGCAAGATGCGGTCTTCACTCTAGAACTCGTCTGGTCCAACGGCCAATGGTTCGGGTTGTTTCCTTGAAGTTTCATGGTACCTACTATAGATAACTTACAAATTAACTACATACTGTAGGTCATGTCGGTTTATCGCAGGTATAAATGCCAATACCATAAAGTGGGTGAGAGTAAATAACATATGCCGATAGCGAGTGCCAATTCGTAAACAATAGCTCGTTTCGCGCACAATTAATCGGTAAGTGCAACGATTCATCGATGGGTATGACCACTCTGCATTACCGGATGCAATAGGGCTGACAGTTTGACAGAAAGGGAGAAATAAAACGATTATTATAAAAAAAAATTGCCCAAACGTTCACAGAGCGCTATTTAGCTCCAATTTAAGCAAATAACTAGGTGGTAGGCTCGGTACTGAGTCGTCTAGGTTGGTACCACCGCAGTGCCAGATACCGTGCCGTGAAATAGAAGTGTTTTGCACTTCTGTGCTTCGGGACGAGGGCACTGTAGCTCGTAAAAGTATCGGGTATAAGAGACCTAACTGAGTTTAGATGGCGCTGCTGTCATGTAAACATTAGCTCCGTGTAATTTTTCTTTTTTAAAATTAGTTATTGTTGAAATGGGACTTGAAAAAGTAGAAGTATGTCGAAAAACGTAGAATGTCTTTTTAGTTAGACCCATCTTCCAACACTTCTACTCAATATTATTTGTCAACCCTAGCCCAACCGGTTATCGGCCGAGTAATCCGGTAATCACCGGTGCAGTAATCGCGACTATTGACGCCCACTTGCCGGTTAATCGGATTGCCGGAGATTTACCGGTTTCCCGGTAATGCGAAGAGGATTTCCGGGTGATCCGGTGGTGTTACGGTTTGGTAAAAAAATACAGTCAAAGGGTTTTAAATAGAATGTGTAATCAATTTGGAGTTTCTAGTATTTTTATTCATTACATGTTTTTATTGTTTCAGGTATGTTGCTATGAAAATTGACAATATATGTATTATCATAGTTTACTGAAAGTATCAGAGTTTTCGTAAGTATTTTTAATTGAATATGAATATATTGTTACTGAGAGTGTCGGTGGCTTAATGGTGTGGACTGTTGCCTTCCTACCGGGAGGGCTGAGGTTCAAATCCGACACGTACCAATGTATTTTCGAATTTTCTAAAATATATGTACGTTATCCGACGCTCTTACGGTGAAGGAAACATCGTGAGGAAACCTTCATGCACGCCTGCGAAGAGATTCGAAGGTTGTGTGTGAAGTCGTCCAATCCGCACTGGGCCCGCGTGGACGACTAAGGCCTAATCACCCTATACGGGTAGGCTCGTGCCCCTCGGTGGGGACGTTTAATGAGCTGATGATGATGATGATAAACGACGAATGGTTATTATAATTATTATGATTACGACAAATAATCTAATATTAAATTACGAACAGAAATATATCAAGAATTTTCCATCCATATCGGAAATATCTCGGCTACTACAATAGACATTTTAATAATTAATCATTTATTAGTAGAACAATGTCAAAATCGTGTACCTTCATCATGTTCCCGATCTAATTACTGTCGGGAAGGAGCTGATCGAACTGGAATTAATTTGGATTATAATCAATTTCAGGGCTCCGATTAAGAACGTAAATGGTATGAATCTTTGGATTGGAGGCAGTCAATAATTTAAATAGATTTTCAAATTAACCAAGTTAAATTACCAACTGCAAATAACATAACTGCTTATCAAAGTGACGAACAATTTGGTGTAACGGTCGAGACGTCGTTAAACTAAGAGTTCCGGGTTCCCGGGCAGTACAAACATTTGTGTACATGAACATGTCTCTTTGTGATAGTGTGGGTGTTTCTATGTGTAATATGTATGTATTTACAAAAAAAGGTATTAAAGTATGTTATCCGATGTTTAGAACCCATATTACAGGCTTAGCTTGGGGTTAGATAGCGCTGTGTGTATGTTAGTGGATATTTCACGGAAAATCAGCGTCAGGGTCCGATCACCGGACCACGGCACATGCTGAGTGGGTCCATTTACTTTGGACATCGTAGCACAATGAAAATGTCATTTAGTGTGTTCTTACTGTAATTTTGTTATGCTTGTGTTGCGATGTGCAAATATAATAAAAAAATATTTCTTTCTTTCTTTCTATTTATTTATTACTATTATATATCAGTTACTAAAACATTTTTTTGCTACGAAAACTATATTTGACCAGCTTTGGTCCCGAGAGATTCGCAAGGGTCCACTCACCATAACAAAAACGGACGGTCAATCGTAACTTTAGAACTCCACCTGGTCTTAAGCGGCCCCAACTTAGGCTCGCCATCTTGGCCAGTTGGCTTAATTACCTTCAAGTTGTCGAGCACCCGATCCACTTTGTTGAAAGTACTATTTAGGAAGTTCCCTGATGCGGCAGTACTGAATGACCACGAACACGGTTAAGTAGGTAACTTTGGAGATTACTATGGAATGTCCGTTTTGTGTACACATTTAAATGACGATAAATAGTGAAGTTGGAACTGAAGGACGTTTCTTACAAGATAAGTGATTTTACTCAAAGTAATTTTGACATAAAGTCTCTTTCAATAAATTTATTGAGACTTATTTCATTGTTTTCCAATAAGAAATAATGCATGATAATGTAAAGGCACTAGCCCACCCGTATAGGGTGTATAAGTCTTTATTGGCTGACATCTCGCACAACCCTTGAATTACTTCGCAGGCGTGCGCAGGTTTCCTCGTGATGTCTCCTTTACTGTAAGGGCGTCGGATAAACGTACATTATTATTATAACGAATTTTGTATTTGCATACATGCAAACTCGCGCACACCCACACTACACCCACCCATCCACACACACATACACAAATCCACGCGCGCACATGCGCACACACACATACCCACACCCACGCTCGCGCACACACACAATTACACACGCACGCACACATGCACACGCGGACACACGAGCAGCATGTAATTGACCATAATAATAAGAGTATTTTAATTTATTTTGTTTGTTTTTAATGTATATTAAAAGTGTTGTTGTTAATTTTTGTAACTGATTGACTGACACAGCAACCCACAAACATCCGCACGCTAAATAACTATCTCCTCAAGGCCTTCTTACACGGCATAGTTACAGGGAAATCTGAAACATCACTTGAGGTTATCTGGTTTAGTAAACCTATTCAAACTACATTTAAACATAGCTATTACTAAAATGTTGATCAAATCTAAATCATGAAAGTTAACCTCACAAAAAGGTTAGGGTAGTCTTAGAACAGGTTTGAGGTAAGTTTAAGTTCAAGGGTCGGCAAAAACCGTTTATCTGAAAGGTGAGTAATTTACTAACTTGGTGAACTAGGCAAATATCTTGATACATATATTTCAGATTTTGTAAGGGCTAGCTTGTCAGTGGTTTATTGGTGAGGAGTGTTGCCTTCCAATCGTACCAATGTATTTAAATTTTTCAAAATTATAACAAGGAAGTTATCTGTACAAATATAATAATAATAAAATAAGATATCCACTGACATTCACACAACACGATCTAGCCCAAACAAAGCATTCGCCTGTAATATGGATACTAAACAACGGATAAATATACTTATACAGGTTTCTTTTGTTTATACTAGTAATATTATACATAGAAAACACCCAGACCAATACAAACAGATATGTTCATGCACACAATTTTTTGTACTGCCCGGATTGAACCCGGAACCCTTAGTGTAATAGCTGACGTCTCAACCATAAATCCAGATGGTTCGTCAATACATTATACAAACATACTCTACATTACAATTGTAGTTCAAGAGTCTTCGAATAGAGTGACCCGACAGACCTAACTACCCGTGACAGACGGACGGGTTCACACACGACTTATTTTCAACTAAGGGTTTTGATAGCGGGCTATAAATCAAATTTAGTCATGTTGCAAAGATAATTACAGCAAATCTTACATCAACAAACTAACTACATGCACAAACACGAAGAAACGTCAACGAAAAAATATCCGAGCCCCAAGACACATACGTATAGTTATTATATTTAGAACGTGAAACTATTTATTTTTAATTTTGACCTTAACATGTCATAGTAAGAGTATAAAATCAAGAGCACAAGCACACTACTGTCATTATGACATGTAGCGCGCGACGTGATTATGAATGAAAATACTGGTCAACTGACAGAATTTTGCCGCACACAATTTTGGATTGAGATCATGTAGTTCATCATCATCAGCTCATAAAACGTCCCCACCGAGGGGCACGAGCCTACCCGTATACGGTGATTAGGCCTTAGTCTTCCACGCGGGCCCAGTGCGGATTGGACGACTTCACGCACCTTTGAATCTCTTCGCAGGCGTGCGCAGGTTTCCTCACGATGTTTTCCTTCACCGTAAGAGCGTCGGATAACGTATATATATTTTTCGAAAATTCATAAACACATTGGTACGTAGCGGGATTTGAACCGCAGCCCTCCCGGTAGGTGGGCGACAGTCCACACCATTGAGTCACCGACGCTTTAGTTTTTTTATTGTTAATCTAAGAATGGATGAATAAAGCATGATTATTTTTAGTAATTTTAGTGAAATTGATGTCAATTAGGTAAATGTTAGCATAACAGCGAGCAGGCTAAAGTCAATAGGCCTTAGTTATATTTACTACCGCATGCACTTATTTTAAGTAAATAAACTGTTTGACATTTTCAAACACTACAAATGTATACTACTATTCAACCTATCGCAGTCCACTGCTGGAAATAGGCCTCCCCCATTTTGCGCCAGATATCCCGGTCCTTCGCTTTTCTCATCCAGCCTCCACCAGCGACCTTTCGCAAGTCGTCGGTCCATCGGGCCCACAGATTTCCCAATACAAGAGATGGGGCGAGCTGCGTTTAAAGTGCGACAAATGTAAGCTCAACGAGCATACACTGGCTGCCAGTTTACGCTCTGTAAGACTAGTCAAGACGCACGAATATTAGAAAAAATTACCGTTTTTTTCCAAAATGTCATCTTGTGCAATGTAACATGCCATCATCGCAAGGAATCAGTAAATTTACCAAGTAATAGAATATTTTTTCACCGGCAAGAACCGAAAAGAAATTGCGACACTGAGACTGCCTATAAACTTGGCGGCTTGTCCAGTCTAATTGTATATTCGGATGTCTGTGATCGGGCCGGAGGGCGTTATACGCTACGCTTGCCGAGACGCGGTCTCCACTTCAGAACCCGTCTGCTCCAATTATAACAAATCTATCCTTTGTTAAAATTGTGTACAGAAAAATCTCATTTTGCTCGTGTCCATGTTCCAAATGTCACCACAACACTGAAACGTATCTCGTCACACGTCAACGTGGCGCGCACGAGACGCGGCCGGGACGTGGGCATTAGAGTTACCAGTTGAAAAAAAAAAAAATATGCTGGTATCATTCAATGCCGCTTTGTTGTAGTCAGGCGTATCAATTAACATCAGGTGAGCGTCCTGATCGCCCTGTACATTTATAATAAAAAAAATCACTAATGTTTAATAGGTGGCAGACTGGGTACTGAGTCGTCTAGGTAAGTACCATCGCAGTGTTAGATATCATCCCGTGAAATGCAAGTATTTTACTACATCTCTATTGATGGTTGGTACAACTCGCAGAATCGCTAATGATATAAAACATGGCTGAGCATCAAATGGCATGAAAAAATACAAGAACGGATGCTTTTATGTCGACAGCAATTAAATTGGAATCTCTTTCAAATGTAATATTCCGTCGAGCGCGCACTTAGACGCCACAGTGATGCGATTAAGTTGTAATAAACCACGTAATAATGGGTGATATTGTGTGTAAATAATGAAGTTAATGTGGTACGAGTATAATTATTATTTCTTAGACTTAACTATCATCATCATCATCATTACAGCCCAATTATGTCCATGCTGAACGAAGGCCTCCCCTAATGATTTCCACGCGGACCGATCCTTGCAGTTGACATCCATCTGCTACCCGCCACCTTAACCAGATCATCCGTCCATCTGGTTGGGGACTTAACTATGCTGCTGTATATTTTAATTTTTGTTTACGAGTGAGGAACCTTTAGTATGGTATCTCGATATAAATTAATTTGTTTGTAGTTTGTTTGTACACGTGTGAAAATTGAATTCAATAACTATCAAAGTCATCATCATCGCCTGCCTATAAACGTTTTACTACTATATTAGTACTGCGCGAAGATCAAAATGGGAACTTCTGTTTTACGAGTAGGTATAAGCGGATTTCACATTCACAGCTACGACACCGAATAGACCGATCATTTTACTATTTAGTAGACCATGAAGTAGAACAAAACTGAATAAAAAAATCTTAGACAAAGAAACGACCAAACTTAAAAAACAGAATGTTGTTTAACAGCATAAATCTTGTTTCAAGTCAAATCGCATCGCTATGGCTGTATTATTAAGGATCCCACAAGTGCAATAGAGATGCAGCCGGCCTGCCTCCAAATGAAAGTCGCCGGGCAGCCTTCAAGATGAATTTAACCCCATTAAGCAATAGAGCGTCGGTGGCTCAATGGTGTGGACTGTCGCCCTCGTACCGGGAGGGCTGAGGTTGAAATCCCGCCACGTACCAACGTGTTTTCGAATTTTCGAAAAATATATGTTCGTTATCCGACGCTCTTACGGTAAAGGAAAACATCGTGAGGAAACCTTCATGCACGCCTGCGAAGAGATTCAAAGGTTGTGTGTGAAGTCGTCCAATCCGCACTGGGCCCGCGTGGACGACTAAGGTCTACACACTATACGGGTAGGGCCCCTCGGTGGGGACGTTTAATGAGCTGATGATGATGAAGCAATAAAATTTGTTGCAAACAGATGTTCAGACTGATCGTTGGATGGGAGAAAATATTTTGTTGCAGTTGGTGCATTGTTCGGATTTTATTTGTTCTTTGATAAATTTAGTTTCATTATATAGTCATTATATGGACACTGACTGCGGGATTGGTTCACAAGTTCAAAGTCACTCAACGCGCAATGGAGCGAGCTATGCTCGGTCTCTCTTAGGGATAAGATCAGAAATGATTTAATCCGCAAGAGAACTAGTAGTTACCGACATAGCCCGCCGGATCAGCAAGTTGAAGTGGCAGTGGGCTGGTCACGTACGTCGCAGAACCGATGGCCGTTGGAGCAGACAAGTTCTGGAGTTGAGACCGCGTCTTGGCAAGCGTAGCGTAGGACGCCCTCCGGCCCGATGGACCGACGACTTGCGGAAGGTCGCTGGTGGGAGCTGGATGAGAAAAGCGGAGGACCGGGATATCTGGCGCAAAATGGGGGGATAGGTTGAAGAGATTCGTCAGTGTTTGTTAGGTTACATAAATCATAGTACATTATGAATTATTTATACATGGACACAAATTTTGTAGACCAATATTAAAGAGGAGTTAACTATACACAACATCTCAGAGAGGTAAGGGGAGTAGCTGAAAAACTCAAAGTACTTTTTTTTTAAACTTTGAATTTTTATTTGTTTAATGTTTGAAGAGAGACAATAAATATATTCTTATTCTTATACACTAAAGGTTCCGGGATCGATGTCGGTGCAGTTCGAATATTTTGTGTATGAACATTCCTGTTCGCATTGGTCTGGCTGTTTTCTATTTATACGGTAAATGTAATTACAAAAAACTTTTGTGTGCATGAAAATGTCTGTTTGTTTTCTATGTATAATACATAATATAATCTATTCTACTTATATTTAAAAAGTACATTATGTATGTTTATCCCTGGTTTAGTATCCATATAACAATTAAAATTAAAAAAATAGTTAGCTACAATATATCCGCTACTATAGGATCTCGCTTAAGCCTATCGCTGGACACAGGTATCTGTCATTCAACGCCAGAAAACCCGGTCCTCTTCTATCACCCAGCTTCCTCCTGCGACCTTCCGCAATCTTCGAAATTATGATAACTTCTCTAATTTTTTTCACTTCTACCGGTAGAAAATATCAGAATCTAATGGTGTTTCCATATTTTTGATGTTTGTTTAAAATCCTTAGTGTAGAAGCCGACAAGTCAACCATTAGGTACACAAATGAGCCATCAGAAATACCAAAATCTTAAATTCATCTCAACACAAATGACTATTTTAAAGCATTGCAAATAACAAGTTGCATTAACATGGTAAGTACTAAACAGTTACTATATTGATAAGGTACTTCACTATGCAATTAGTGGATAACGACTTGTATGACTGAGTGGCAAGGTGCATTTTGCATTGAAAAGCGCATTATCAAACACGAATTAGGCTTGTAAACACCGATATGAAACAAGGAACTAATGCCTTCTGATAATGTGAGTGGAGATAATGGAAAAGAAATTATTGCTCCTTTGTAAGGTTTTTAAGTAGTCTCTTTCTTAGGACAAAAATTTACAATTTGTCCGACAATTAAATTAGGTATAAGTGGTGGTAGTAGTGGTGATGATTGACGATTGAACTTAATGGAAGTTTATTATTTCGGTCTGCCAAAACTGCTTTCTTCCAACACTTTTTTCTGTGATATTATATAAATCATCAGTGACCTGATACCTTTTCTGTATTTGCAAATTTAAAGATGTGACTATCATCACTCTAGTACAGGTTTTGTGCAGTCCTACATATCATGATTTTCAGCCCAGTCAACATCTCAATTGTCTCACTAAGCAATGAGTAATAAACAACTCTAAAGACGTACCCCACGGTGATCCTCGTCACCAACTGAGTCAGAGCAAGGGAAGTTCGATATTTGGTTCGTTAGGCGTTTCCTTTGGAGTCTAGACTGACAGACTGATCTTAGTCATCGTGCGAGATGTGACATTAGCAAGGTCGATGGCACCGGTGCACGCTTTGCGTATTGCACAATAATTTCACCTATGAAGACAGTAGGTCATAATATGACGAACCATTTTGGTGTAATGGTTGAGACGTCGGCTACTACATCAAGGGTTCAGGGATCGATCACCGAGCGGTACAAATATTTGTGTTACATATCTGATTGTATGGGGTCTGGGTGTTTCAATGTATTATATGTACATTTTTACAAAAATATACATATAAGTTGCTATGTTTATCTGTTGTTTAGTAGCCACACTACCAGCGCCACGTTTAATTTGGGGTTAGATTGCGATATGTGAATGACAGTGGATGTATTTATTTATTTATCTTTTTTATGTAACCAAGTGAACAGGACGGTCAATACGCTCACCTGATGGAAAGTGATACGCCTAACCATTACAGAGCAGTCTATGGCTATTAGTTGTCTGAGACCAACATCTTCATCATTAGATCGTCGGTGGCGCATTGGTGTGGGCAGTTGCCTTCCGATGTGGAGGGTTCAGGTTCAAATCCCGCCACGTACCAATGTATTTTTGAAATTATATGTACGTTTATCGGACGCTCTAAACATCGTGAAAACCTGCGCACGCCTGCGAAGAGATTCAAAGGTCGTGCGTGTAGTCTCCAACCGCACTAGGCGTGGACGGCTATGGCCTATGCATCCTTTACGGGTAGGCTCGTGCCCATCGGTAGGGACGTTGATGAAAGGTGTAAAGGCCTTTCTCTTTCAGTCGGATTTGATGAGCTGATTATGACGGGCAATTTTACTATAGGTAATTTTATATTATTTTCTTTTATTTAAATAATAGCCATAATTTATAGCATAGGTATCAAACCTAAGCCAAATAAAGCAAAATTTTACTGTAAGCGTCGCTAGGCCACCTGCGTTCTCTACTTTAAAGAAGTCTCTCAATTTAGACTTGACACTAATTGGCTTTCCGGCGACCACCACCGGAAACAACACCTGGCTAAATAATTAAACGGAAAGCTCTTTGCACAATACTGTTAATTTAAAAGTGTGAGCATTTATATTTCTAAATTAAAATCTCATATTATGTACAATGATTTAAGGAAGGTTTAAGGCCAATCCGCACTGGGCCCGTGGACCACTAAGGCTTATACACTCTTAAGGTAGGCTCGTGCCCTCGGTGGGACGTTTAATGAGCTGATGATGAAGGAAGGTTGTGGGTGGCCGCTAGAAGCAGATAGCTTCTGACCGGTTGGCGTGGAAGTTATTGGGGTATGCCTATGTTCATCAGTGGATAATATGTAGCTGATATGGTGATGGTGATGACAATAATTATATACAATAAGAAAGTCTAACAGCTACTGACGAAAATATCTAACAAAAACGATTGATTTTCTATTTTTTTGCTCGCCACGGTAACTGCAAAGACATCAAAACGTAGTTACCTACTATAAACTGCATACCACATTTTTTTCGAAATCCGTATACAATTGCTTTTTATTTATTAACAATTACTACCACAAAGACCGATTTCAATCATTTATAATTAATTTTTTGGAAAGGATATGCCGAACGGGACAAACCCATATAAATACAATAGGAGTTTACTTAGCAAAACTTAGAAAGACGTCAAATTTTTATGAACGCATATTTGATATCAGCGGACCTTTAAAAGTCGCAGAAAACGCATATATAATGTATATCAATGTGTCAAACTGAAAAGTGCCAACTCGCTTGCGCGAGCGAGTTTGACGAATAAGTTCGCGGCAGGCTCGTTCGTTTTTGGGGTCACAGTTCTAACATCAGTTACGAGTTTGAATGTAACACCACAACATCGATTGAAGGCACACCTCGACAGATTCATTCAATGAATACCATATTCATAGAATTATTACTAGGAAATAGAGAAACGCCTCAATTCAGTCCGGGCTTGATATATGTTATTTGTCCGAAGTTTTATTGGATCAAGTGTGGCGACATGGAGCGTGAACGCCGCAAGAAATAAACACAAAACGCCAGACGAGTTACACACTGGCTAAATTGATTTTTAAACGTATAAACATTTGTAGTTGGATAGTGTTTAACTTTTACAAATACCCAGTTTTCTGAAAATTAAACATTGCATTTGTCCAGCAGACCGCTGGCTGTTGGATGGAAGAGCGTCGGATAACATATATAATTTCGAAAAATCGATAAGGCTTTGGTACGTGGCGGGGTTCTAACCTTCATTCTCCAGATTGGAAGGCAACAGTACAACTTGTTGAGCAACCGACGCCCTATGTGGATATAATAGAATTATAATCTGAATTTTAGTGTAGTTTAATTTCAGCTGAAGCTAGTGCACTGAGAAGATCTCGACAGTATACCCTGACTTAGCAATTCAGTTGACTGATTAGTGTCTAAGACGATATGGGATCAACTCTGTACCTAGCTATTGCATGCGAGTAAACACGACTGGGCAAACGTATTATGCGAACATAGAGCAATTAATATTGACTCTCAGTTCCGTTATTATGTTGTTTTAGCTTGATTGTGATTTCCTAATGACTTTTATCTTTTTAAATTGTTGGACCGTCAGTTCAAGACAAAAGTACCAGCAAACCAAAATCATAAAAGTTTACTAAGTTTAGGTCCTTACAGAACACTTATGAATGTCAAATGAAGCTACCACTAATTTGAACGGTAATTTTCTACTGAAGAATCCAGCAAGAAACTCAGTCGTTTACATAATTATGTTTTATTCAGCATTAATCATTTGTTATCAAAACAATTATATAAACAAACTTTAACTAACCATGATACCAATAGACCTGTTGCCAGCAAGCCGGTCCCTTCTGGGAATCGAAGGGCTATTTCCGATGGACCACCGTCATATATTTTATTCCCGCCGCGACACTGCAATTTTTCCAACATGGCCGCCCGCTAATAACGCCATCTAGCGTGCAATTAACGTAACTACGCTAGAGTATGATTTATCACTTCGTTAAGTAGGGTTCTGAATGCAGGGATTGCATCTGTAATTAATGATCATGAAGGAATCGCGTGTTCGGGTTGAGATTTTATAATTTTCCTTTTGCATAAGCAGCTATAGTAATATAATATTACAAGATAAGTCTCCTATAGCAAGAATAAATATCTACCAAAAGGTATTTAAACATTTTTAATAGTGTACTGAATAATAAGAGCGTCGGTGGCTCAGTGTTGTGGACTGTCGCCTTCCTACCGGGAGGGCTGAGGTTCAAATCCCGACACGTACCAATGTATTTTCGAATTTTCGAAAATATATGTACGTTATCCGACGCTCTTACGGTGAAGGAAAACATCGTGAGGAAACCTTCATGCACGCCTGCGAAGAGATTCGAAGGTTGTGTGTGAAGTCGTCCAATCCGCACTGGGCCCGCGTGGACGACTAAGGCCTAATCGTCCTATACGGGTAGGCTCGTGCCCCTCGGTGGGGACGTTTAATGAGCTGATGATGATGACTGAATAATAAAGTAGTTTTTGTATTAACAGGTGTGGTTTGTGGTTTTCTTCACAAACATATTATAACCTTAACCTTTGATTCAAGATCGAAATAGAATTAGTTTATTCGCCACTATCTCATCTGATAGTAATAATTTGAAAAAATAAATCATTTAAGCTGGATCGTACTTATTAAGCAGAAACTCAAACCCAACAAACCGCAACTGTATACTTGTAACATATAGTGTACTCTTTAGTCTGTATACTCTATTAAGGAGATTCATAATTCTAAGAATGAAAAAACACAAACCCTCTTTCATATTACGATAAATTGTTATGTAAATAAGGAAAAATTCGCAACGAAGAAACCCCTTCCTGATCCCTCAACTCGTACGCCATCATCGTCCATTTGGACCACATTAATAGCATAATGCATCAAAAAAACAAATCCGTGCCGGAACAAAGCCTCTCATAATAAACACATATTCTAAAACATCATTGTATTGTACACAATGTATGGAAATATACCGGCGAACGAATGTGGTTGCAACCAGGGTTCCGTAGGTTGAACTAAAAAAATGGTAACATAATACAAAGAAAGAAAGCAACAATTTTATTTTGACTAAATTGAAGACACTATATCTACCACAGATTTCCCAATACAGGAGATGGGGCAAGCCGCGTTTTTAAGTGCGACAAATGTAAGCTCAACGAGCATACACTGGCTGTCAGTTTACGCTCTGTGAGACGAGTCAAGACGCATGAATATTAGAAGAAATTACCGTTTTATCCCAAAATGCCATCCTGTGCAATTGTAACATGCCATCATCGCAAGGAATCAGTAAATTAACAAGAAATATAATAACTTTTCACAGGTGGGAACCGAAAAGAAATTGCGACACTGGGACTGCCTATAAACGTGGCGGCTTGTCCAGTCTAATTGTATATTCGGATGTCTGTGACATCTACCAACATTATAAAGAGATCTGAAACTGAAAAAAAGAGGCTGCTAAATATAATATTATATCAACTCTTAGACTTAAATACTCTCTTAAAGAGCTTATGATAGTTTTTTTTTGGGCTAATTATATACATATTTTCTCTACCTCTGTTTCTATTTTAGTATGGTTAAGAGTTTTCAGGCTGAATAACCTGATTGTCAAAAAAGAAAGATGATTCCATTCTTTGAAGAGTAAGTAAAGTCACTGGCTCCAGCTGTCAATATGGCGGTCGTTACATTAAAACTATGTCAAAGGCTTTACGTTTTACGTTTGCTTAATCTGAGAGCATACAAACTATGTCAAAGGCTTTGCATTTTACGTTTGCTTAATCTGAGAGCCATCATAAGCGCTCGCCACCGGGCAGGTGATGCTGTTAAGGCCATCTGCGGCAAACAGCAATAGTCCGTTAGAATAAATCCGTAACATTCGGAAACACTAATACCATGAAAGATCTAATTATATTAGTTATTAATCTGTATTTATTAATCTGGCTAACAAATAATAATGAAATTTACCGAGTGATAAGAAGAAATAATAAATGAATTAATATTATACACCTTACGTTTGATAAAAGCGTTCGAGAAACTTCCATACGGGTCCCTAAAACACCGTACATTGTGCGGAGAGCCCCTGAAAGCCGGATACTTTACCGGTAAAAGGCCCATCATTTTCGAAATTACAGTTTGGAAAAAATGCCGGCCCGCGCGCCGCACACTTGGCGACGGCGACCTCTGGTGAAATATTAGGGTAAATATTAGTTTTAACATAACTCTTTTTAAATTGAAATTATTAAAGATGCTTGGTTACATCTAAGTGCATGGGATTCAATGGAAGCTTGCCAAAACGGAGGAAATCTAACCCGTTATTTAACTGCAATAGCTCATTTATCAGATATCTGTGCTCCATATAGACTTCTCCTCATATTGTACTAGACATCCTGATCCTTAGCTTTTCCCAAGTCCACAGCACGTCACATCCTGGTCCACTGCTTTCGGTCCTCAGTACTTCGCGTGATCTACGCTTGGCAAGATGCGGTCTCTAATTCAGAAGTCTTCTTCTGCAACGCTTTGGTCCGTGACGTGTGTGAATGCGTGTGTGTGTGTGCGTGCGCGCTCTCGTGTGTTTGTTGTGTGCATGCGTGCGTGTGTGTATATGTGTGTGCGTTCTAATGCAAGTACAGGGTATGAGACTTTAAAATCCGTCGTGTCTGGTGACGAGCGCTGGCAGTTTAAAAGGAAAATAATTGCCAAATGTGACACAAGAAACCAGAAACACAAGGGACTGATTTCAACAAATTGTATCGTAGAATTTATTTGTTGTAGCCGACATTATTGTCCCGGGCCGGTCCTTAGAATGAGGAATAATTTAAACAGCGGTTAGCGGCCGGGAACTTAGTTTATTTAGTAGTACCGTTTTGTTAAGTTTAGTTTTTGTGGACGTAGTATAAACGAATCAGTGTATAAGTAGCTTTCATGCTAATAATGTATAGAAATTATGCTCATCATTTCAGTGGTCATAAGTTCTTATATTTATCATCATCAGGCTATAACTGTTTTCTGCGAGGCCATGGTATCACTGACGAAGCCGGTTCTAAAGTGCCGAAGAATGTTTAAGCATAGTTCCACATTGCGTGCTTGTGTATCCCGGCGTGGCGATGAGTCGATCGAGCACCTCGTGGTACAGGGTAAAGTTGAGGGCCCCCGAGGTATTGGCCTATGAGATGGACGGACCAATTAAAAGCAGCTGTGGATAGTTCCCTGTATGTCTGTACCAGAAAGGCGGCCATCAGACAGGAACGGCGGCGTATTGTTTTTTTATGTTAGTAGTGAACAGGACGGTTGGGACGCTCACCTGATGGTAAGAGATACGCCTGACCATGACAAAGTGGCACTGAAGGAAACCAACAACTGATAGACAGTTATTTTTTCTCCGTCAATGCCACACTGCGACGGACACAGATGTTAGACCTCTTATACCCGGTAATTTCACTAACTACAGTGCCCTCATCCCGAAACACACAAGTGCATAACAATCCTGTTTTATAAAACGATATCTGGCACTGCAATGGTACCTACCTAGACAACTCAGTATCGAGTCTACCACCAAGTAAAACAATAGTATTGTTAGGCTACTAGCACTACTATATTTTTACTTGGTGGTAAAAAGCTCACAGCTGAATTGACGACCACGACCATACTGTCCAGTGCAACAACGAGATGAACTTGCGTACTGATCGTTGTTACTCTGTGTCGCAACCAGTGAGGAGCGAGCGCGTCAAGCACTCGCGAATGGAATTTAACTCGCCCTGTATAATTACACACCCCGCAGTAGTCGGGATTTCGTTTAATCAAAGAATAGTAGTTAATTACGCCTTATGGGGTGGTTTAACGAGATTAGCAACTCTGACGGGTTGATTAACATTTTTGTTACATCTCATTGTTCTTGTTAACTTTAGTTGGTTTAGCGAAGCGAGACGCTTTGATTGAAATTATTTCTTTTCCCTGTGTTTCGTTTGTTACATTATTGTGACTGTTTTAGCTGTGTTTAGATGAAAGAATGCATATAATCAATAATGTTAATACCACAGACATCCGAATACACAATTAGACTGGACAAGCCGCCAAGTTTATACGCAGTCCCAGTGTCGCAATTTCTTTTCGGTTGTTACCTGTGAAAAGTTATTATATTTCTTGGTAAATTTACTGATTCATTGCGATGATGGCATGTTACAATTGCACAGGATGGCATTTTGGAAAAAAACGGTAATTTCTTCTAATATTCGTACGTCTTGACTCGTTTCACAGAGCGTAAACTGGCAGCCAGTGTATGCTCGTTGAGCATACATTTGTCGCACTTTAAACGCGGCTTGCCCCATCTCCTGTATTGGGAAATCTGTGGTTAATACAATGAATTGCTAGATTAGGATAGCGTAGAATTAAGTCGCTCACAAAATTTTCCTTTTTTTGCCTTTCTGGCGCTATGACTAGGTAGTAGACTCGATACTGAGTCGTCTAGGTAGGTACTACCGCAGTGCCAGATATCGTCCCGTGAAACAGGAGTGTTATGCACTTTTGAGTTTCGGGATGAGGGCACTGTAGCTAGTGAAATTACCGGGTATAAGAGACCTAACATCTGTTGTCTTGGGTGACGGGCGCATTGCGGCATTGAGAGGATAATAACTATCTATCTCCTTTAATGCCGCCCTGTCATGGTCTGGCGTATCACTTACCATCAGGTGAGCGTCCAAACCGTTCTGTACACTTATAACATAAAAAAAAGTATGAATAGATCCTTAAACCTAGTAGTTTTCTGCATTATCTTACTTTCAGCGTTGTAAACATATTGTTAGGCTGAAAATAAGAAGCTTTCCTGTAAGAAGGTTCTGGAATGGAATTGTTGGCGCTCTTTGGGGGAGGCCCATGTTCAGCAGGGGACGAATGTTGACTGATTGATTGATATGTTCTTTATTA
Source organism: Leucinodes orbonalis (assembly GCA_019425675.1). Lineage (NCBI taxonomy): Eukaryota > Metazoa > Arthropoda > Insecta > Lepidoptera > Crambidae > Leucinodes > Leucinodes orbonalis. Next base: position 39,731 of record PQWD01008447.1, on the reverse strand, counting down.
ATAGAATGCCTCCACCAATGATGTCCACGCAGACTGATCACTAGCAGTTGACATCTTTTGGCTACAATTCGGCCAATCTGATTGAAGGTCAGGTTACGCTTCTTTCACCCGTCGTCATTCCGGTCTATCGTACTTGTGTATATACTACAATTATAATAATTGCAGTTAGAGGCAATACTATGATTAAATGAGACTTTAACAGCTGTTACGTTTTAATTGAAAGGCAATAAGATAATGAGTTTTGAATTTTTGTATTGCTGACGATTTAAATATAACAAATTTGCCTACATTTAGCAAACGTTGCCTCAAACAGTATTCCCGATTTCCATTAAAATCCGTATATCAACAGAGGAATATCTTTCTCCCATATTGAGATCCTATTAAATTTAATCGCTCCAATAGCACGTACTTTGTATACGAATCAAAGCCTTATATGTAAGGGTATAGATTTGATTTTGAATTTATGTGCAGGGGAAGTGTAGTAGTGATACGAGTAGCTTGCCGAGTTTAAGGGTCCGTAGTTGTTTTTCGGCGATTTTCACATTTCATTTTATCTAGCGCTAAGTGTATTGTATCACGCTTAAATTGAAGTACTTATATAGTATGGTGGAGATGGCGCCGTATGAATGTGGTAATTAAAATATGTAAAAAATATCTATTACAAAGGTCGAATGCAGATAAATAGGTGCAAATGTTTAAAAAAAAACCTCAGACATAATCAAGTCACACAGCACAATTCAGCCCTAATCATTCAGCAAGTACATTAAAACCTACGGAACCACACTTAAAATAATCGTCGCCCTTGTCAATATTTCCCAGCAATGGGCGCGGTGATTTTTCACGAATGGCAAAGCGTTCGTATAAATGTTTTACGCGCTGAACCGGCCCCGGCTGGCTTTTAATTTTATCCGGTTTCATTACACCGGTTAGTCGGGAACGCACTACCAGTGTTGGGACTGCATTTGAATGGATGCATGGAACTAATGTTTAGTGTTTGCCCGGGTGAATATATTGCGCTGGTGCAGTGCAACCTATTACATATATATGAAATTGGAGTGTATGTTTGTAATAAGGAAATAACAAATTTTTACTTCATTCATTTATAAAATATACGGTACATATGTCAAAATTAACAAATAAAAAAATTGTTTGCTCCGGGTAATCTCTGAAACGGCTGGATGGATTTGGACGGGACTTGTTTTTGGCAGTTAGCTGATATAATAACGATAGACATAGCTACTTTTATTTAAGACAATACTTTTTATTTAGAAAAATGAAATGTTTTACCTGGCTGCTATTTTATTGTGATCATTAGCGCCCACCAATTCGCATTTTGTGTAGGTCACCACCCAATCTTCTCATAGTCATGCTGTGGGATGTTAATTTAATGCAATTGATCAAAATAAAAAAATATTATATTACTTAATACAAGTCTAGTTTTTTATCAACGATTAAGTAGGTTTTAACGGGAAGTCCAAAGTCATCAAATGACGGAAGTCCTCGGGAGGCTTTTTTCCAGCCTTGGACGCTATTACTACACACAGACATACAAAACCGTCCAAAATCCAACATAATCCATTAAGCACAAAAAGAGAATTAACTGGCCAAATGTAAAAGCCAGCAAATACGATGAAAAATGTTTAATAAAACAACATGACTCTTTTATCCGCGCTATGCAAGAAACAGGCGTCGGCTCTGCGCCCGGATTATCTGGATTTAAATGTAACATAAACAGGGTTTAAATCTCGCTTTGCTTTTATACGGTGCAGTGACCTGCCCGGGTGGATTTAGAAATTTCAATTATTATGATTTTGAGAGCGTTAGTCTGCATGAGAAGCTATCTCAATTTGACTTAGTGCTCTCGGCAACTTATGGTTTTCGGATTTTTGATGGTGTATGAAGTGCACGGGACGGTCAGATCGCTCATCTGGTGGTAAGTGATCTGACCATGACAGGTGCAGTGTGGAAGGGAAGTAATAAATGTAGGTATTTCTTATTTTCCATCAACACCGCAATGCATCTGTCCCCCGACGTGACGGTTGTTGGTTTCATATACCACTATAGTTTCACTAGCTACATTGCCCTCATCCCGAAACGAAAGTGCAAGACATTCCTGTTTCACGGGACGATATCTAGCACTGCGTTAATATCTACCTAGATGACTCGGAATCGAGTCTACCATCTAGCAAATATGCTTTTAATTAAGCTGTGTTACGGGCTCATTCTATTTATCTCTCGAACCTACCGCAATCCTCTGTTGACTATCTCATTTTGCGCCAGATATCTCGGTTCTTCGCTTTCCTTATCCAGCCTCCACCAGCGCCTTTCACATGTTTATTGATTAGAATTTGTCGTAGAATTAGGCCGCGTAGATTCAGAAATGGCTCTATATGAGATCTGATATCTTTTACACAGCGCAAACCTTATGTGGTCGTCTTGGTGTCATTTTTCATGAAATGTATTTGGTGGGATAGCATATTCTATATAAGGTTTGATTGAATTATTGAAATAAAACATGTTGAAATATTTCCTTCACAGTCGAGTTCGGTAGTTGATACTAAATCCAAGCGATACCTGAACGGAACTTAAATAAATAGAAAAGCGTATGTTTTAAATGTGTAATCCTCGATCTTATTGTACCGACGGTGATCTCTTCCCGTGTCGGATCTATTCCGGGTGGTTTATACCCCCTTTAGGGCATGTTTACTATTTGATTTTGCAACGTTTGTTTGGTAGAGGGTGGCGCGGTAGCCATGTTTAACTTGTGTTGCGTTTATGATATCATATGTATGAGTAAATATACGAAATATAATCGTATCATATACTAAAGAGTTGATCTGAGTTTGAAGTAATTCTTGTCAAATGTGGTTAACTCCATAAATTACCTATTATTATTAGTTCAAAGTTTGGGTACCCCTAAAATATTTATATTATTTTTTTTCAAGGATCTTGTGAAAATATTAATGCGGTTCACAGAATAAATATAGATACTATAGAGTTCAAAAGTATAATTCTTCTAGTTTCGGGGAAAAAAGGTTATGGCGTACGGACTGATAGACGGGCAACCATGACCAAGACTTTTGCGAAATCGCTAGGGACCCCTAAAATTGACGATACGATCACATAATTTGCATGTTTATTTTTTTAAAGCATGGCATCTCTATCACTCTTAACTTTCAGCGTGACTGAAAATTGCATTTAAATTTTCCTTTCACTAAAGCGAGTGCATCTGACTTAATAAATTCTAACCGTGGTAAAAACGAAGCTTTTAGAGAAAGGCTTCTGATGCCCTAACGAATGCACAAATGGGCGGACGACGAGTTATAAGCGCCGTTAATTGAAACCATCGATCGGAAGCTTTGGCCAGACATTGACAGCACCCAGTGAGTCCAGTGACGATTTCTCTGGACCTAAATAAAAAAGGTTTAAAGAAATTTATTCTCAAAAAAGACATTTACAGTCACTTACATGAGAACACAATATAACTTATAGTAAATACGTCGTCCAGAACGTTAACATTTCTTGCATAAGTAGGTATACTACACACAATACTCACTCAACACATTCTTTTTAACTATAGTTATTTACTTGCTAAGATATGTTCTGATAGTTTATTTTTGAATGTATTAAACGAGCTTACGTTTTTTATGTCTGACGGTATTTTATTATACAGTTAAAAAATAATAATATCTGCAGATATTCTCACAATGTCAAAAACTAATGGTCCGCGTGGAACACATTAGGCTTTTTCAGCCTGTGGACATATTAGGCAGTAATGATGATGATGATTCTCACAGTGATATCTTGGCTCAGGGTCTTGTAGTGTTGGTACTGAATCGGATAAACATACTTATGTATTTCTTTTTTTGTAAACACCAAACAGAATATAAGTATATATTTAGCATAATATTAAATTTATTTGGAAAAAGGAAGGTAGCTTAATTTATCCGCTGTTAGTACCTTAGTGCAACCTTCTTGTTTAAATCCAAGAAGCACTGTGAGAATGTTTATGAATATTTATATACGAGCATCCATCCATAAACCCAACATTTTTTTTTGACCAACGAGTTTTATAAGCAACACACTGCGGCGTCGAAGTGGAAATACGTTCTATAAAGGACAAGGGAAAAAGAAAAAAATATTTAAACTCATGCTCAAAGGTGGAGTAATAGAGGTACAAACAAAAAAGTAAAACTTTTGTTCTAATAGGAAACTTTATTAATGGTGTCAGATGCATTATCACTCACACATGCATAATCACTCACACATGCATAATCACATATATAATATTATTTATAAAGGCAAATGTTTGTGTGTGTGTTTGTTTACACATATAGTGTTTATTTGTTACTTTTTCACGTCTTACCGACTGAGGTGATTTTAATAAAATTTGCTATAAAGTTAACTGGCATTCTGGATTAACACATACGCTACGTTGTACTGCGGACATATGTAAATCAGAAGGCCGGTCGCTTTATTTTAAAACGAAACGTTTCGACACAGACATCTGAATATACAATTAGACTGGACAAGCCGCCAAGTTTATAGGCAGTCCCAGTGTCGCAATTTCTTTTCGGTTCTTTACCTGTGAAAAGTTATTATATTTCTTGGTAAATTTACTGATTCATTGCGATGATAGCATGTTACAATTGCACAGGATGGCATTTTGGGAAAAAACGGTAATTTCTTCTAATATTCGTGCGTCTTGACTCGTCTCACAGAGCGTAAACTGGCAGCCAGTGTATGCTCGTTGAGCTTACATTTGTCTGTATTGAGAAATCTGTGGTTTCGACTATAATATGGGTGTAGTTATGATATCCTTCCTGATCCTGAAATAGTTGACAATTTCGATATTGGTATTGTGATCCTCACGCACAATGGTCCACTGCACGGACTAAGTGCGGAAGGAAACCAACACCAATAACATAAAATAATAGGTACTCGTATTGCCATAAGTTTAAGTTTCAATTTTGTCTGAACTAGCTGTCAAATGATTAGCGCGATATGAAATTGACCAAAAAGTGGTATTTCGGTCCAAGTGTAGTTACGTTATAGCTGTCAAATTGCACGCGATCGGCCTGCAGATCCCATTACCCCATGTACATACCCGTAATTCGAGGCAAAACTCAAAATTTCATCGTCACCACCGTACAAAAACGTACTGTCGAGTACTTCCATTCATCCTAATGGAAGTACTCGACTACTTCCATTCATGCTAATGGAAGTACTCGACAGTACGTTTTTGTCGTAATATCTTGCCTCGGACGACAAAACTATGGAATCAGCTACCATCTGACTTATTCCCTGAGCGATACGACCTGGCGTACTTCAAGAAGAGAGCATATTCCCACTTAAAAGGTGTCATTTACCATCAGATGAGCCGTCTGCTCGTTTACTCGCTATAAAAAACAAACGGAAATTTCCGTGGAATGATGAGCTCGTTGCGTATTAATCATCGGTAGACAGCTAGCGGGATGGCTTGCGAAATTTTGTCCCAATTCCGCATATTTTAAAATGCGCTAATAGGATTGTAATTGTGTCTCAATAGTACAATTTTGCACTCATTTGTTCTGTTTTATAGTAGGGTTTAATTAGTCACACTATTAGACAGTACATCTATCTAAATATATATATATTTAGATCACCTTTGAATTATATATATATAATTCAAAGGTGATTGGCTGACAGTGATCTATCAACGCACAGCCCAAACCACTGGACGGATCGGTCTGGAATTTGGAATGCAGGTAGATATTATGACGTAGGCATCCGCTAAGAAAAGATTTTGATTTCTTAACCCCCTACATGATAAAAGAGGGGATGAAAGTTTGTATGCAACTTTGCCAATATTTTAACCAATCGGGTCGAAACATTGCAAGCATAAATGTTATATAACGTAGGCATCCCCTAAGAAAGGATTTTGATAAAATCCACCCCTTAGATGGAATAGGGGATACAAAATAATACTTCTTAACGCAAGCGAAGCCACGAGTAAAAGCTAGTTCTTCATAATTACCATTTTAAACTATCAACATTAAACTGGTAACAGAATACCAAAACAGTTGGATTGAAAAGTGTCGTTATGGTATTGTCATCATCATCAGCTCATTAAACGTCCCCACCGAGGGGCACGGGCCTACCTGTATAGGGTGATTAGGCCTTAGTCGTCCACGCGAGCCCAGTGCGGATTGGACGACTTCACGCACAACCTTTGAATCTCTTCGCAGGCGTGCATGAAGGTTTCCTCACGATGTTTTCCTTCACCATAAGAGCGTCGGATAACGTACACATAATTTCGAAAATTCGCAAACACAGTGGTACGTGGCAGGATTTGAACCTCAGCCCTCCCGGTAAGAGGGCAACAGTCCACACCATTGAGCCACCGACGCGCTATATGTATATGATATATATTAAATGTTTAAAATCGTGAAGCAAACAAGCCATAATATATGTCCTCACATGAAACCATTTCTACTCACTCCTTTTTGGAAAAGTATATCTCAAAGGCATCTGTTCCTAATGCGAATCCGATGTTGCCCCGCGGCTCCGCGGGATGCGCTTTCCAGATGCATTTTGTTACAATTCTTGTGCTTTGGACTGCAGTTTTAATGCACTATATGCCCCGGGGACGCTTGTGCCACGTTTTGCACGGTCTGGTGGGGAGGCTTTATGTTCTGGAACTCTAAATATATTTATTCAAATATCTTCTGAAGATACTTTAAAATTCTTCAAAATATGAAATAGCTGAATCGTTATATTTCTAGTCTACTTAAACTTAAGTATCTAAGATAAAACTATAAATAAACTAGTAAATTTTGTTAAAAGGTAGAGACATCATTTTTTATTTTATAGGAAACGATGTTGATTTGAAACATCTTTTTTTTTTAAATATATACACTACCAGTAAGTTGTTAACTTACTCGTACTTACAATTTGAATTGTATTTGGGTCGAATTCGAAACCCTTAATGTGGCAGGTCTTTCACAACTTGGAAAAAAGAGTTTGAGAAAAGAAAAGGACTATGTATTCATTCAAGACCGTCGGTGGCTCATTGGTGTGCACTGTTGCCTTCGGATCTGGAGGGTGCAGGTTGAAATCACGCCACGTGCCAAAGTATTTTCGATTTTTCGAAATTCTAAATGTACGTTTATCCGACGCTCTTACGGTGAAGGAAAACATCGTGAGGAAACCTGCGCATGGCTACGAAAATAATTAAAGGTTGTGCGTGAAGTCGTCCAATCCGCACTGGGCCCGCGTGGACGACTAAGGCCTATACACCCTATACGGGTAGGCTCGTGCCTCTCGGTGGGGACGTATCATGAGTTGATGATGATGTATTCATTCAAAATCTCTTGTTAGACCAACAGAGCTTCGTGGTCTACATTTTAGCATTTCATAATGAAAACCATTTTAACCGATTCCATATATACCCCCTACATAGTTCAGCTCCAACGGTTTTAATTGAACAATGATCGAATCTGAGTATCTCGTATATTGTCGAACCGACTACCCTTTTTCTAGCCCAATGAACGGAGTGATTGCATCCACCCGGTGCACCGATGCAACTGCCTATTAATTAAACTTTCGGCACAGTTACGTGTGTGAAAAATGACGTAGTTATCATCGAAACGTTGCGTGTTTGATTTGGGACAAACATGGGTTAAATAATTATATTAATGTCAAGTGTTTTCTTTTTTTATACATGAAGCTGAAACTGGCAGAAAAAATCTAGCAGAAAGAACGTGAACCCAGTTTTTTTTTAACATATTCCATGGAAAAAAGTCTTCAATTCTTTCTGTCCCTGCCCAACGCGTCTTTCTGCTAGAATTGTCTGTCAGTTTCAACCTCATTTTTATACTTGTACAATTTTGGATGTGTACAAAATAAAATGTTTTCTTTTTTAAAATTGGCGGTCAAAAGCAAATGGGTTCGCGTAAATATTTATTGTGGAAAAATCAGTGCCTTGTAACAACAGCAAAGGCTTCATAAGTCCCTTCTTATATGGAGTAGGCCCTAAGGGCAGTGGCACGGGCTATCATCAGACTTAAACTCACGACTGCAGTGCATGGCCTTTCCGTATATCATAGCTGTGAGAAATGGGCCTTGACTCAACACACAGGTCCAATGCGAATTAGTGGGTGTTAAGAACTACCATCCTAAGGTTAAAGCCGGGCCTGACGGTTGAATGCGCCCTCAAAGCACGGAGTCATCTTTCTTATCAGTTAATCAGGTGATTCAGCCTGCAATATCCAACCAAACTGGGACAAATCGCACAGTGACTTACACTATGATCTCCCCGCGGGATTCAAACTTACGACCCGAGATCACGCAGCTTGCTGAACTATTTGGAATAACAGTAGATACGTTGGCTTCTACACCAAGGGTTCCGGGTCCGATCCCCGGGCAGTACAACCATTTGTGTGCATGAACATGTCTGTTTGTATTGGTCTGGGTGTTTTCTATGTATAAGATGTCTGTATTGACAAAAAAATACTATGTATGAGTATGTTTATCCGCTGTTTAATATCCATATTAGAGGCTTCGGCTTAGTTTGAGGCTATTTATTTATTTAATTTGGTACGCAGACAGATTACAATCTTTTAGTTCCAAAGAAATTAACAAAATAAATGCACTAAATGGTAATCCATAAATAGCATACACAGCATGGTCCCAATAATAATCTGACATGTACACACATGTTAAAAAGAGCTCATAAAAATAATACTTAAGAGTTATGTAATGCTAGATGGCGCTGTGTGAATGCCTGTGGATATTTATTTATTTATTATTTATAGTGATGTAAGCACTTTTTATTAGTTTTCCTATTTTTCTTGCCTACTACTTTACTTATTTTACGTATCCTTTATCCTAAGGTTGCCTGAAAGAGATCGCTTGTAGCGATAAGGCCGCCTTTGCACACTGTATTTTGGTTTTCATGTTTTTGTTGTTTGTATTTAATTCGTTGTGAGCAATAAAGAGTCTATCTATCTAGACTGAAGGCAGTTAGTACATGTAATTTATCGGTTTAACTTTTTTGTTTCAGGTACGTACTGTTGTCTTCAATCAAGAGCAATAGCTGGTCACTCTATTCGCAAGTATCAAAATTATAAGACTCTTCGACCTAAACGTTTCTCAAGACGCGATGTCACTTCAGAACTCGACTGCCAAAGTTATTAAGTATTAAAATAAACAATATTTATTATTGAATGTTTGCAAATCTCGAAAGCTTAAAACGATACAAAGAGAGTTAGAAAGTTCATTAAATTTACTGTGCCTATTCCTTGATAAAAATAATAATAAAATAACAATGCTCTATAATTGTTTCTCTGGATTACTATTCCTTTCAATCGCTTAACGTCTCCCCAAATAAATAGTCACGTATAATCATGTTAGTCGTCAACAAACATTACAAGTAAATATTGCTTACTCCGCCGTCGTAAAATACATGATAATAGAGCTTGTGATATTTCATACACCCCTAGACACATGGCAACTAAAAATATATTTATCTTTTTTGCACATATACATATATAATTATTAATTCGCATCAAAATGTACGTGTGCTGCTCTAGACAATATTAAAACGTTATGTTAGACGTAAACATCATAGCCCATATTGTGCCACCCGTGTGACACATGGTTAGTCAGTATGTATTTTTGAAATGTAGCTATAAAGTAGGAAAATATAGCAAGAGGCAACTTTCTTTTTCAACTACCGCTTATATTTCTTTCATGTTTTGATAAATACATAATTTGAGAATATTTGTGTCTCATCTCATCATCATCAGCTACTTATACGTTCTCATCGAGGGGCACGATCCTGTCCGTATAGGGTGTAAAGGCCTTAGTCGTCCGCGCGGGCCCAGTGTCGATTGGCCGACTTCACGCATAAACTTTGATCTTTGCGTAGCGCCGGATAAACGTGGATACATATTATAAAATCTCAAAAATTCTAAAGACATTTGTACCTGGCGGGATTTGAGCCTGCGCCCTCCAGATTGAAAGGCAACAGTCCATACCAATGTGCAGCCGACGATCATAGGTATTTCAAGATAAAAACAATAATATATGTTGTTATTTATTTATTGGAATAATATATATTAAATAAAATAAATAAGATGGCTGACATTAACCAACCAGTACTCTGAGTGCTCGCTATACTCCAATAACTGCATTACACTAATGGAGGGTCGGACATTTTAAAAATATTATCCTTTACCGGTACAATGGGCGAATAGATTGAAAGCATTCGAGCGCCTGGGGCTAGTGGTAAATTTTCTTTGGTAACGTCGGTTTTCCTTCCATTAATTGGTACTTCTACTAATATTGCAATTCAATACAATCTTGCATATCAGGCCAGTGAGCCCATATAAAAAGTTAGTAACAATTTCCTTACAAAACTAATTTTAGTGAATTCATTACCAATTTTTATTAATGTGTTATGGGTGTTTTCTATGTATAATATGTATGTATTTACAAAAAAAAATAAGTATGTTTATCCGTTGTTTAGTACCCATAATACAGGCTTCACGCTTAACTTGGGGCTAGATGGCGCTGTGTAAATGTCAGTGTATATTATTTTTTTAATATTTATGGGCATAGTCGCCCATTTTGAGGCGACTCCCATCGGTCAATAAAGATAATAATTAGTTTCACTGACAAAGCATACCTAGCCCAAATCAATTTATTTATCGTTCTTCTCGTTCCTGCCGATGAAGTTTGCGCGTTTACCGCTAAAATCCCATTGAATTGCCTAAATTTAGTAACGTTCCATTCCCCTGTCACCCGCAGCTGGTATCGGAATCCTCGGAGTTAACATATCGAGCTGTGTCCAGTTTTGCAGTATGGCTCAATCTCCCCAGGGCACAGGCGTTCCCAATGCTGTTTGGGAACGCCTGTGCCCTGCTGGGTGTTATTTTATTTATTTATTTTAATAAGTCACAAAAACAGGTAACAGTCAACATAAAAGCCAAATTACATAACCAAATCTAGGGCCTAAACTATAACCTAGAAACGTCCTAACTAGGCAAACAACAATTTGATAAAGATAGGTTACATTTTTACACAAAAATAAAATAAAAAGTTAAGATTGACAATAAGCTATGTCTATATACATTAGGCCTTCCAATAAAAATGACAACAACAGGATGATCACGGACCAGTTCATTGTAAAGGCGGCACATACGTACTATGGGATTGTAGAAGGAGGTGTTGTTCCTGTAGACTTGGAGTGCAAACAATTTAGGGCATCGGGATCTGGAAAAGGTGTTAAGATTCATGGACGAAAGCAAGGACGGAGAGTCAATCAAGGAGTGTATAATTTTGTATAAATAAATAAATGAAATTCTAGGATGATGCTGAAATTATGAGCTTTCATCATCAGCTCATTAACGTCCCCACCGAGGGGCACGAGCCTACCCGTATAGGGTGATTAGGCCTTAGTCGTCCACGCGGGCCCAGTGCGGATTGGACGACTTCACACACAACCTTCGAATCTCTTCGCAGGCGTGCATGAAGGTTTCCTCACGATTTTCCTTCACCGTTAGAGCGTCGATAACGTACATATATTTTTCGAAAATCCGGAAAATACATTGGTACGTGTCGGGATTTGAACCTCAGCCCTCCCGGTAGGAAGGCGACAGTCTACACCATTGAGCCACCGACGCTCAATGGTGTAGACTGTCGCCTTATGAGCTTTATTTCTTTCCTTTAATGGATTTCTATCGATCAATTAAATACGTATATTGTCTCAATTTCTATTATCCCCTTGTCATGAGTTATAAGCCCCTGGGCAGTGGGCCGCCTGCTCGGGAGGCGCTCGTTCACTCGGAAACACATTCGCGTTCGGGCGCGATGAAAAGCTCTGCGATAATTGACCAATGTGGTTGTGATGTGACCATAAGTTTGGCGAGTATTAGGATGAAAATAAATATTGGTTTTATTATTTACACGTGATCAAAGCCAAATACAATTGGGGATAATAGGTGATTTTATTGCTTATAGAGTAACGATATAAGCCTATAGCAATCTTAAAAGCTATCTAATACTGAAATATTTTTTCAATTCGGACCAGTAGTTCCTGAGATTAGCGCGTTAAAACAACAAACTCTTCAGCTTTATAATATAAGTATAGATATAGGTGTTCTACTTTAATCTTTCAAATTAAGACTTTTGGTCTATTTGCTACAAGGAAATAGACTACAAGTTCTTTTCAACCTGTCCATATCCTAATGTTATGTGTTCGATATTCCACAAGTTACATTAAGCTTAGAAAAAATGCAAACATTTAAAAATTCTTGTTTCTTTGTATTTATTAAGTAATCATGGTAACCCTACAGAAATTCAAAGGCATCCGGTATTGGAGCATATCGGTTTGTCGTCTACGAGTGCGGTCATTGAGGCCCCGGGAATTATTTCCAACCCTTAATTGGCCCGATCGTATTACCGTGCACCGCTCGTGAGGTTACGCCTGGGTTGTTAGTGGCCAAAATTGTACTCGGTCGATTTATATTGCCCCCCTTTTACCTTTGATAATGGAACAGGTTAAAAATAGGTGAGACTGTTCGGTACAGTATATATATGAATTGATTAGCATTTGCGCGCGACTTCGTCCGCGTTGAATAGTTACTTTGAACTGACGTTAACTTTAACCCGTTACCGCGTTTATGTAAGTGAGTTAAAACTGCGATATCTTCTAAGGTATTCAATTACATTGAATGATAATTGATTTTTGTCTTAAATTAAATACCTGTGATGAATATAATATTTATTTAGGTTAGAATTAATATCATGTTCATGAAAATACCTTCGCAAATAATGCATTATTTTAGTACGAATTAGGTAAGCAAATAAAGGTTATAGTGAGCTTATCTTAAAGATATACATATGTTGTCGAAAACTTTTTTTAGAACTTTTATAGGGTAATAATACTATCATACATGACATTTGTAAAACATTAACCGATTACGCAGCGGAAGCTTTCCCTCGATTTTGTAACATTCCTAATTGCTGCTCCGCTTCATTGTACTTATCGTTATGATATATAGCATCATCATCATCAGCTCACTATACGTCCCCACCGAGGGGCACGAGCCTACCCGTATAGGGTGATTAGGCCTTAGTCCACGCAAGCCCAGTGCGGATTGACGACTTCACACACAACCTTCGAATCTCTTCGCAGGTGTGCATGAAGGTTTCCTCACGATGTTTTCCTTCACCGTAAGAGCGTCGGATAACGTACATATTTATTTATTTTATTTTATTTTATTTCATAAGGTACATCAACAGAATATAAACTAATCACCCGTAATACAGCATAAGACATAACTTTTTTAAATTTATATCCCAATTACAGATTGTACACAGCTTTTTAACAAATAATAGCAACATGCAAAAATAACGGAACAGCGAAAAATTATTGACATGAATTACACTTACACAATAGATTTTTTAAATGAACATAATGAGCAGTTAAAGATGTCATGTGGAGAGCAATGATCATTATAGCATCGCATCATCCTTAGTAAAGGGGAATTTTTGGCCACATTGTTGTTGGTTCCTGGCACACTAAATAATTGAGAGATACGTACTGAGCGAATAGGTACCTTGATATCTATTTGGTTTACAAGTTCTTCGCAAAAGTGTCCATGAACGATTTATATAAAATGTTAAATCGGTATTTTGTCTTCTTTTCTGGAGACTCGTCAGTGAGAATTTCTTAAGGCGTCATTATATTCAGCAATTTTCGCCTTAAGCACATCTAGAACAGAGAACTCTCAAAAGCGACGTTGGATTGATTCAATCCTATCTATGGAATACCATAAATAGGACCAAACACTGGAACAGTATTCTAAAATGCTCCTCACCAAAGACCCATAAAGGAGTATAATAGAATTCGGTTTCCGAAACGTTTAGATTGGCGTAAAATAAATGCAAGCATTCTTTAGCCTTGGTGCAGATGTGATCATAATGGTTTTTAAATGACATGGTAGAATCAAACAAAACCCCGAGATCGCGACAACAGCAACCCTTTCCAAACTTTCTCGCTTATTTATAATTAAATACGACAGTTTGTTTGTTTTTTGTGAAACTGATCACCTGACATTTTTTTAAAATTCATTTAATATATTTTCGAAAATTCGAAAACACATTGGTCATATATAGGTATATAGCATACAACTCGATAAATGGGCTTTCTAAAAAAGATTTTTCAAGTCGGACCAGATTTTACTTGAGATTAGCGTGTTCAAACAAACACACTCTTGAGTTTTATAATATTAGGAGTGATTACAAACGTATGGCTACAGTTAGGTACTAGTAACGGTTAAGTCTCTTTGAGTAGTGGATTAACTCGAGAATTGTATTACCTCAACATTCGGTTCAACCCATTCAACGGCCAAAGGACATGATCGTACTTTTGTCATGACCCGGCCTTATAAGCCAAGTCCTTATTTTGATTGTCGTTCGAACCAAACTGTTCGTTTGTAAGTACAAAACCGAGTCTAGGGGTGTTACCGCCATCTCTTTAAACAGTATTATTAAAATTGATACGTCAGCTTTTTTACCAGAAAAGGCAAAGTAATGTCGTTTTCCTGTTTTAAGAGACACTATTCACCTCATTCACATGAAATTACGACACTTTACAATCCAACTGTAAATGGATCCGGCATGCCTGTTCTTCTTGAATGTTCATCATCATCAGCTCATTAAACGTCCCCACTGAGGGGCACGAGCCTATCCGTAAAGCGTGTATATGTCTTAGTCATCCACAGGAGCACAATACGGATGGGCCGACTTCGCACATAACCTTTGAATCTATTTGCAGGCGTGCGCAGGTTTCCTCGCAATGTTTTCCTTCACTGTAAGAGCGTCGGATAAACGTACTTATAATTTGAAAATACATTGGTACGTGGCGGGATTTAAACCTGCACCCTCCAGATCGGAGGGCAACAGTCCATACCAATGAGCCACCGACGCTCTTTAATGCCAATGGTTAGAAATAGTAATTGTATTAAAATTTAAATATGTCACAATTAAAATACACAATTGAGACGCAATTATGATCCTATTAGCGCATTCTAAAATTATCAGAATCGGGGCTCAGGTCATCAACGGAAATAATGGAACCACGTGAATCCAACCGCAATAGACGCGTCACCAATGTTCCCTCAGTGAAAGTATTCCCACGGTGCGCATGCGCATCTTTAAGACTACACACGATATAAAACCTTAAGATGCAGGTGGGAGATGCGCTTTTCCAATTAGTGTCGTGGAATATGCTGATTATTGGTTCAAGTGACTAGTTGATGGTGTTTAGAAAGAATTAACAATAATTTTAATTTTTGTTTGCTTTATGGAGCGTCGGTGGCTCAATGGTGTGGACTGCTGCCCTCCTACCGGGAGGGCTGAGGTTCACCACGTACGAATGAGTTTTCGAATTTCGGTGAAGGAAAACATCGTGAGGAAACCTGCGTGCGCCTGCGAAGAGATTCAAAGGTTGTGCGTGAAGTCGGCCAAACCGCACTGGGCCCGCGTGGACGACTAAGGCTTATACACCCTATACGGGTAGGCTCGTGCCCCTCGGTGGGACGTTTAATGAGCTGATGATGATTATTATGGGGCAAACGAGCAGACGGCTCATCTGTTTTAAAATGACACCGCCACCCTTGTACATTTGCAATATCCTAGGGCATTGAAATGTTTAGACTCTACGGCGATACAGCCTTCAGTGGTCTAATAGAACTAGGGAAAAATAGTGCACATGGTGCATTTTACTATCTGTGTTAAGGAACCAGCAAAAAATAAGGTGTACTTGGGTCCCAAGTGAATCGTAGATACATATCACTGGGCCAGAGAGAATCCGATGTTGACAATCATCGGTTTTTGCCCAGCTGTGGACATAGATAGCAGTGGCGTGGACAGAGATTTTGTACGCATTATGCAGTAATACTATTTCTAAAAACAATGTTATAATTATTACAATAATAAGTAAAAGCCAAACAAACAGAAAAGGTACCTACTTAAAACCTTTAAATTTTAAGTATGAAATTACTCAACGAATATAAGTATATGCTCTGATAATTTCTATACAAAATATTGTGCACGCCACTGAGCTGCAGTACTTGACAGTTAGTGTGTGTCTTTTTCGCGGGATTTGAACCCATAACCTAGTGTTAAGCAGCGAAAATAAGCGAGGATCAGGAAGCAAATTCTACGCTTAATCCAAATTTTACAGGCAGAAGGATGGAAAGTTTACTTTTGTTAGTCGAAGTTTATTTCTCTAAATTCTCATAATTTAAATATCAAAAGAAACATTTGTGTTGTTAAATCAAATTCTAAATTAGCTTGTCGATTTCTTTCTTTATATTTGGCCATAATATCAGGCAGGAGCCGGAAATTAAAGGAAATGATAAGTGATATTTAAGACGTCTCGCGTATCGGCGTTTCTTTTAATAGCAACGTGAAGTACCTACCATTTCGTTTTATTGTTTATATAAATTTTGTATCGTTTGTAATTGTATTTTTTCTTTAAGTAGTTTAAAATATTTATTTTAATAGACATGTTTGTATTCGTCTGGAACTTTCTAAGTATACTCGAATTATGTATGTATTTATAAAAAAATATTTTAAGTATGTTTCCGTTATTAAGTACCCATAATAGCTCCCCGCTTAAATTGGGACTGTTGTGTTTTTTTCCATATATTATAATTTACATTATACCTTTTTCACCCACGCATTGTAAAGAAGTGCAATTGCTTACTCTGGTTTTGCAAACTTGAATACTTGATTCCAAGCAACTAATAGCTTAAGACAGTGACTTAGCCCACGTCATATTTCCGGGCCATCCTCAATTCGGTCGGTACACGCAACACCAGTCTTATGCTATAACTGTGTCATGCGCAAGCGCAACAAGCACTACCTTTTGTAGCGACACAACGCGACTACATCGTTTACAGAGCTTACTGGAAGAACCGTATTTAGGTATTGTGCACTACAAATTGGAAAAAATAGTGCTCTAGGTGGTAGACTCTACACTGAGTCATTTAGGTAGGTTAGGTAGGTACCACCGCAGTGCCAGATATCGTACCATGAAATAGGAGTGTTTTGCACTTCTGTGTTTCGGGATGAGGACAAGAGACCTAACATCTGTTAAAGCTTTTGAAGTAAAGATTGTCAATGAGTGGTGACATCGCTAACCATCAGTTTATTTACAGGTTTTTTTTTATAAAATGGGGAGGCAAACAAGCATGCGGTCCATCTGATGGAAAGTGTCACTGCCGCCCATGAACATTTTGCAACAGCTGAGGTCATAGGGATGCGTTGCCGGTCAATTTTCCATTCATGATATAAAAAATACAGTTCTGGAAAGATATTCCTAAATTTTCTAAATTTCAGTTGTGATGAGATAATAATTTAACAAACTAAAAACTAACTAAAGTAAAAATGTTTAAATATTTATTAACGAAAGAAAATCAATTAGTATTTTGTTGTATTTTTTTGCAAAAAGTAATTGAAAAAACTTTTGAACGCTAAATTTTCCTTAATAACAAAGTTGTTTGTTGGATTGTGTTAGTGTAGAACATGATTCAAACTTAGGATTTCCCTACCTGCCAAAGTAAATTCCCTCGCTAAATGTCTTAAAATAATTTTCCTTCAAAGTAATTTTCCTCGCGTGCTTACTAAACATATTAGCACTTAATGCAGACACATATTATGCAGATTATCATCAGGCCTTTTTTGGTAAAAGATACAGCCGCCCATGTCTGTATTAGATGTAAGAATGAATTGTAAAACAAAGTCAAAGTCAAAACCATTTATTTCCAATTAGGTTTACAAAAAGCACTTATGAACGTCAAAAAATATACCAAAATATAATAAAAAACAATTTTAAAAAAGTAAATAATCAATGATTAAAGTAAATCAAATTGTCCTTACCTCTACGAGCTAGTCCCTATCACTATAAGGCAACCTTACTATAAAAATCAAGGGAATAACAAGTTTGATTTCATATATCTAAATATTGTTTTTTTGTTATCATCGTGAAAAATCATTCATTCTTATGCGCTTATTGGTATTAGCCTTCTATTTATCCCATTATTATTAGCGTTTCTGTACAGTCCAAGTCTAGTCTGAGACAGTTTCACATCGGATCGGTAATAACATACGCAGAAACCAGATCTGAAGCTAGAATCGAAGCTAGTCTGGTCTGGTAACCAGTCGGCCCAGTCGCCGGGGTCGACGCCCTCCAAATGTCATTGGTGACATGAGTCAAATGATGATCTTTGATAACGGTATTGTCGTGGCTTGATGTCGGTTGCTTAGAAAAATTAGAATTAACGTGTTATTAAACTTTTGCTTTCTATCTCTAACTATTGGGTAACGAATGAAAGGGATGGAATGATACAAAGTTGGATTTTATATCTCTGGGCTTCTTTCTGTCTCCTCGAAATTTAAAGAATTAAACGAGACAGTAGACACAGTGTTGGTTCAATATAGAAACTTTAAAGCCAGCGTTTTACTGCAAAGTATGTGAGTAATATAATGTCATAAAAACTTTTGTAACTAACATGAGCCAAATAAGATATATATGAATAAACACACAATAAACCTTAGATAAATAAACTACATGCACAAATTCACTCAAATAAATTTCCGTGGCTAAATTCTGCCTATCGCCTCAGTTGGGTAGAATTTGTATTCATTATCACGTCCACAGATTTTCCAATACAAGAGATGAGGTAAGCCGCGTTTAAAGTGCGACAAATGTAAGCTCAACGAGCATACACTGGCTGACATTTTACGCTTTGTGAGACGAGTCAAGACGCACGAATATTAGAAGAAATTACCGTTTTTTTTTTCTGTGCAATTGTAACATGCCATCATCGCAATGAATCAGTAAATTTACCAAGAAATATAATAACTTTTCACAGGTAAGAAGCCAAAAGAAATTGCGACACTGGGACTGCGTATAAACTTGGCGGCTTGTCCAGTCTAATTGTATATTCGGATGTCTGTGATCACGTCGCTCGCTATGTCATAGAGACAGTTGTATGCCCGCACTGGGCCCGCGTGCACGACTAAGTCCTAATCACCCTATACGGGTAGGCTCGTGCCCCTCGGGGACGTTTAATGAACTGATGATGTATGTGTCAAGCGGCTCGAACATTTTTGGTTGATAATTTTTCGTGATTGTGCGTCTAACCTAATAACTGTAACCTAAACTAATTATAACCTATAAAGATTAATATCAGTTCAGTGGACTGAGTGATTTTTACATCGTCTATAATATATTAATGAAATTTCAGTCTTGTAAAAGCGTTTCAACCATAATAGTTATAATATGAACGTTTTCCATAATTCTCAAATAGTAGAAAATATCAAAAAAATATATCATAACTTCTATTCCTCAAATCACATTCCAAAATCAATTCACCCCCCAAACTAACCCTCCCCTCAATCGTAACTCACTAACCCTTCAGCTATTTCTTCAACAGACAGGCCGGGGGGCTACACAAAGAAGGATCATTTCAGATAATGCATAAACCTCTGGACAAGATTTAATGGGAAACGTCATAGGCAGGCCTCCCGCCGTTGGGACTCAATGGCCACCTTGGGCTATTCAAAGACTCTAAAAGGTCTTAAAAATACATTACATATTCTAGTGAATCGATTAATCGGGTTATTTCAGGGTTACGATTTGAACTGCGTATAGTAATGTTTAATATTAAAGATTATTACAATTAAACACTAACATTATTGTTTTGATAACTCTAACATTATATTGATTTGATAATAGCAGTCAAATTAAAAACAAAATACTAAGTTGAACTTTTTGAAAAAAGAAAAAGTGAAGTGTAATGTGTCACTTTTGTTTTAAGTATTAATTTATTTTCGCGACCATTAAATGGGTTAAAAAAGATTGACCATTTATTGTTCGTAAATGAACGCGAGGAGGCCTATGCCCTAGTGGGACGTTATTGGCTGATGGATATGAATGTACGCGAGTAGCGTGTGGCAAATAAAACAATGCAACTGTCACTTCAAGAAGTTTGTTCGATTTCTCATGTAATTCGCTTTTCAATGTGTATTTAGCAAAATAAACGTCTATAGAAACCAGTTTAACTTCTTCGGAACTACGAGTACCTATATTACTGTGAAAAGAAATTCAGTAAATTGAATTTCTTTAAGAACCAACCCAACAAGCAAATTTTGAAGAACTGGAGAAATGTTGACTTAGTGTGTAATGGGTTGTAAGAGGTCCTTATTTTACACTTGTAATGAATAAGCAATTTAATTTCAATAGAGATTGTATAAAGGTTTATCATCATCAGCTCGTATACGTCCCACCGAGGGACCCCTAAAGTGGGGATTGACGACAAAAAATATAAAGTAAATGACATCGCGACCTATGTACAGTATATTATGCATTTCCCTTTAAACTCCCTTTAAATGTGAAAACGCTTATTTTTAGTTATTGTATGCATACGTTAATATAACTGACAGTATTTAATTCCACGGTTTTACCTCCCAATGAGCAAATCCCGACCTAAATTGTCAACTAAATGCGAATGCTTAAGTCTTTACAAAACCATTAACTAAGTCAAATGAGTTGAACAATCGACAAGTTGGAATTGCGTCGCTAATCCGATTCGTCTGGACGAAGTTTCTCCGGCCAGACTTAAATCTAGACTGAAGGTTTAATTGGCCAATTTGATGTGATAATTGCCTAATTTTTTTGCTTCTTGGCCGTTGTTAAGTGATGCTTTTTGGGTTTATATTTTGTTAATGCTTAAAATGGCAGAGTTAATTTAATGTTTAACATCTTAAATATCATCGGCCTGTGACGTCCCTGTGCAGTGCATAGGCCTTTCTATACAACATATCTATGGAGAGGATGGGCCATAACCCATTACGCGGGCCCAAGGCCTGTTGGTGGATGCTAACGACTACCACTAAGTTATCGGGACCGATGGCTCAAGGTGCCCTCAGAGTTATTTTTGCTTTCAGACTATGAGGTGATTCAGCCTAGAAAAGTGACTTTTAATGCGTGGTCTCCCCATGGGATTCCAATGACCCTCGGATCTCATCCTACACGGCTATAAGAACAGTTGAGAAGTTTGTGCTGAAGGGAACTGAGACTATTGCCAATCATGCTTATCCAGTACGTGTTAGCATGTTGTCACAGCTTCATTGTGTGGTAGAGTTTGTCACAGATTTGTTTCGTTCCCAAAAGTTGTGTACTTGGACCTTAGATAAACAATGAACTAGATCAGTCTTTCCCAAAGTGGGCGATAACGCCCCCTTGTGGGCGCTGCAGGTCTCAAGGGAGGCGGTAAGAGACCCAGAAACAAAATGATTATATTAATTCAATAATTAATTCAATTTGAAGTTATAGTGGTTTTTAAATAGGTGAAAAAATGGGGGCGCTAAAAAAATATCTATTCTCAAAGTGGGCAGTAGACAAAATAAGTTTGGGAACCACTGGACTAGATGAACAGTCACGTAGAAATATCAACCAAAAACATGCGTTGACTTATTGTTATATTTATAATAATTATTATTTAAATTTTTTACCTTAACGCATCATTGAAAGGGTACAAAATCAAAAGCACGAGCATACTTCTATGTCACTTTGTTTCACGTAATTATAAATGAAAGAAAGAAAGAAATATTAATTCTGTGACAGTATACAATATTACCTTAAACATAAAAACTTAAATCTAAAGACAGAACAGGTATACCATTCAACTACAGCCATGGTGATGAAGACACCATGACACTGGTCTTCCGTGGCTACTTTCAAATGAAAATTTTGCTTAACTGACTCTATGGGCAACATATTGGCGCGGACACTGTGTGTGGTACTGTGCGTCTAGTTATTACTATTAAGGTAGGTGTCGGTCGCTCTCGTTTAAAGTAAAAAAAATCAGAAACAGTTACAACATTCGTTGTTAAAGTAAATAAAAAACAACAATTTTAAATTCATGCAATTGCACTAAATGGAAGCCTACTCAGCGTATTCAGAGCAACCACAGGATGTCGTGATGCTGGTCTTCCGTAGACACCGTTGATGAGGTAAGAGGAGCGTTTGATGTTCGGATGGACAACATGCAAGTTTGGTTGGCTTGAATCCAAATGATGCCGGTCTTAAAGAATAGCGTGTGTTGTTTTTTGATGACAGTGGTTTTTGGAAGATATAGCGTTTGGTGTCGCGTCTGTCGCTCGCGTCGGTGACGCGCCGTGCTCTCACTTTTGGTTTGAAACTTTTAAAAAGTAACGCTTAAACGGCCGCCTAAACTTACCGCTTTCAGGGTTGTCGATTTCAATATAGTAAACAATTATTTTTATCAGGTTATTTCAGCATCAGCTCATTATACGTCCCCACCGACGGGCATGAGCCTACCCGTATAGGGTGTATACGCCTTAGTCGGCGACGCGGGCCCAGTGGCAGGCGTGCGCAGGTATCCTCACTATGTTTTCCTTCACCGTAAGAGCGTCGGATAACGTACATATAATTTCGAAAATTCGAAACTCATTGGTACGTGGCGGGATTTGAACCTGCGCCCTCCCGGTCGAAAGGCAACAGTCTACACCATTGAGCCACCGATGCTCTCAGTTCAGATCAATTTACTTAAGATAGAGGAATTTGGGTGCACGAATAAAGTTACGGTCATACTTGCCGGATCAGCAAGTTGAAGTGGCAGTGGGCTGGTCACGTACGTCGCAGAACCTCGGGCCGTTGGAGCAGACAGTTCCGGAGTGGAGAGCGCGTCTCGGCAAGCGTAGCGTAGGACGCCCGGACTATTATTTATACACTTTTTAAATCTAACATTATTTATACTAAATAACTATTTGATGATTAGATTATTCATGAATACATTATAATTAATATAATCAGACCTAATGTCCTGTGGAATCGCTACGATATACGAATCGCGGTTGGCGATTGGTTCTCAAATAGATTGCTCAAGCGTAATGGTGATGGGAAACTAATGTAATGTCAAGCAATCTAGTTAACATGAAACGATTTAATAGAACTATTTGAGGAAAACCAAGAAAAGCTCTTGAAAAAATTTTCGGTCATCCATCCTACGAATGACCATCACGAACGTTGCGTGATGAGGTCTTGAGTTCCATACTACGGAGAGACTTCATAGTAAAAGCCACTATATGCGATTTCTCTCAGGTTTTGACTTTGGATGCTGAGTCACCTAATTGTCTTAGAAGAGCTGAATCCGTGATTCGGAGGGCATGTTAAGCCGGTTCCGATGTCTTAATATAGTAGTTGATAACCTTCAATCCGCTTTCGGCCCGCGTAGTGGATTTCGGCCCAATAACCTCATAAGTCAAGAAGGCCTGTGCTCTGCAGCGGGACATTATATGCGGATTATAAACTATAGCTTGATGATAAATTGAAAACGTGGCAACCCTACATCCAGTGGACATAAAAAGACAAACACAGCCAATTTGCTACCGTTCCCCTCGCTCGTAAATCAAAGTTTCTTAAACTCTTAATTTAAGGGCTGATGCGGACACGCTGGAGTGTCTTATCGTGGAGAATTTGTGTGACAAGTCCTTAGGTACGAATTACTTTGGCCAAGATAAAAATGCGTAGGAAGTTTTCAAAAATGTTCGCTAAATGTCTCGTTAGGGTACATTCACTTGGTTGTACCGTTTTGGTTGGTAAGATGAAAGTATTTTAAAATTTAGGAAAGGTTCAGGAAATATCAATCAAAAAATGTAATTGTAATATTTATGACATAAAATTATTCATTAACATTTTGACTTTAAGAAGATTCAAAGGGTACAAATCATGAGCACGAGCATACTGCTATATCACTTTGACATGTAGCGAGCGACATAAATATGAATGAAAATTTTGCCCAACTGACGCGATGTGTAAAATTATGCCGCGGACACTTTTGTGAAGACTTATTCCAAGCATTAGATTGCGATAGGTAACTATGAAATGAATAATTACATAGTCACTTGATTTATTGAAATTATGTAAGTTTGGATACTTATCAACAGGGTCAAATGATGTTCCAATTCATCTATGATTAAAAAGTACCCATAGATTAAACCGTTGATATATTTTTTAACATAGTACTCGTAGGTTTGTCCCTAATTAGGTATGTTTGAATGGACTAAAACCCTAACCCGAAACTTATTTGACGTTGTTACTTAATTAAAGTCCTAAAATACCTACGAGTAAAAACAGTTAAGCTCATTCAAAATTCAGTATATTAATCAGCCTCTTATAACATTTTCTACTTGTCGGTCACGTTTTACGGAACTTAATAAGCGTTAGTGATGTATATTTAATAATATCGATAAATTTATCGATCGATTCACTAAGATATACTTGGTCTCGATGATAAATTACATGTAAGCAGCCGACAGTTCTTTGGATAGATAGATAATTATTTATTAAAAAACAAGAAAAAAACACTTTACCGGAAAATTAAGTAAAATTAGAAATTGTAAATTTATGCAATTAGTGATCGGATTTCTAAATAGCTCTCTTCGTTTATTTTTTACTTAGAAAAACCTTGTCACAGTATTTTGACAACAAAACTTTGTACTTATTACGTACAGCCTATTGCGTCCACAAAAAAACTCGCTCAATCAAAACAAATCTCTTGCTTGATAACTCTGAGATAAAAACAAATATTGTCGTATTTACATATCTTGACAAACATACTTAAACTTGGTTCGCTATATGAACATTTTTCTTTAACAAGGTTTGAACCCGTAATCGTCACCACCATCTCGATAAATTCGCAACACTACATATAATGTAATTGATTGTTTTGCGTATCAATTAGTTCGTGGAAGCGCACAATGATCTCGCGCCATGTCGTGTTTGTATGTATCTTATGGTGCCTCGTGTTCTAATTTCATTAAAGAGCCTATAAAGTGTCACTGCAAGGCACAGCCTTTGCCAAATATTTCTTTGAGGAGATTGGGCGGTATATTGCGATTCACGCGTTGAGATAAATAAGAAAAATAACTCCGCTGAAGTCAATATTTCGGTCTCTTTGGAGGTGCGGTGGCGGCGACGGGATCAATATAAAATTTCAAAATTCTATCAATAGAATCAATTCACTATCGTTAAGATAGTCTTCATCTTGCGCAAAAGGGCGCCATTATTGGTCGTCTTTCGTAAATCGTAATAGAACCCTCTACGGATTAGTGGACGTTAAGGACAGCTATCGAGGATCTCTGGTTTGTGGTTTACATTTAAATCAGACGACTCTAAATGCTCAAAAAATATCGTTCAACTATTAGAAATTACTAATTAAATTAAGTCATTTAAGGTCTTAATTTTTCTTAAAAAGTTAAATAAGAAAATTATAGCCCATACAAAGTGATTAATTAAAAGTTCTTTTAGTGTATCTTGCAATATTAGAATCGAGGGTTGAATATTATATTAGACGTTCAAACGCAGGTTCAAGGTCACGATGTCCTCCCGATATGGTAGGGTGACAATGGTTCATATTTTTTTAATATATTAGTTTGTTATCACGTAAACGACACAATTATAAGTAGGAAATGTCGAATACTGGACATTTTTGTTTTATTTACTCGTACTGTCATTGAAATTACTATTACAGAGATTGTCATAAGTGAATGGGACGGTCAGCTCACTCACCTGGTTGGTAAGTGGTACGTACGCCTGACAGAAGCAGTATTGAAAAAATTTTTAACAGTAGGAAGTCATTATTTTTCGTCAACACTGTACTGCGCCCGTCACCCGAGACAAAAAATGTTAGGCCTCATCCCAAAACAGCAGTTCAAACACTTTCTATTTTGCGAGGTGATATTGCAGTGGTACCTACTTAGACGACTCAGTCTAGAGTTCATGGTTCTATTTACTAGGTTACCACCTATATTGGGCAATTCTAATACCATGTGCACTACAACTATTTTATCGACAGCCAGTATTCAGATACAAAAAGAAATTAGTTGTTTCCGTCTTAAGGTATCAAAAAAGTTCATTTTTTTCGAGCTGACTACTGCTTTTGGCCGCAAATGGCCTTCACACCTTCACTGGGCGCGTGGCGAGCGCATATGGCTCTCGGCCTTAAAATTTACACAACGGGCCTAAGGGCGTAGGTCACGAACCTCGGCTTAGGGCGTTGCGGGAT
>PQWD01008446.1:31301-58805 GCA_019425675.1 Leucinodes orbonalis | reverse complement strand
CACTCCCAGCCTATATATAGCAATCAGAAAAAATCTTAACAACGAGAATTAATAATTCATTTGCAAGAGACATCTATTGGTAAAAGTGATTAGTTGACTGACATTCGCATGTGACATTATAATATTGTCATTTGCGATATTTGTAAAAAAGCCTCCAAGGAGTATTCATGCGACTCTTGGTCTGAGAGCAGTGACCAGATTAGGTTGTGTCGAGTGGTGTAGTCGTTGTTTGAGAGTTTTTTTGGACTCGCACATAGAATTGTAATATCATTCGCAAAATTCCTGAAAAGTACCCCCATAGAAATAGGACTAAAGCACTATGGTTTCTAGCGTACCCCCAAGGAGTCCAAGGCATAGACATATTATGAGGTAGACAGACTGTATATTGAAAGGCGGTGTCTAATTTTGTTAGTGTGCAGTTACAGATGTATTAGTGTGCGTCACTAGGGATGTGACCTTGGTATCGAACATATTGCTAGAATTAAGCCGGGCGTCGTCGTCGCACCTGCAGAATTAGATGATTATAAATTGTAAATTGTGTTAAAAATAACATGGAGTCAGATACAGCAACGCTGTTAATTTTATCTACAACAAAAATTAAAAATAAAGCGTTACCATAATAAATTTTATACGCAAATATTTTGAAGTTTGGTCTTCCTGGGTTAAAATTAGATGATGTTGGAACAAATAAAACAAAATATTATTGGTAGGTATTAAATAGACTATATTATATTTTTACGGTAAAATAACAAATTTTAAATAACACTCACAAACTCAAACTTAAAAATTATTTATTTAAAAAATATATACTGAAAGCCTCATTATCATTTTTAAAGACCCATACATACCTACATTGATAACCCACAATAGTGGGTATCATGAAAAAAAAGTTTCAGTTTAAAATATGCGACCTAAAAACATTTTTTTTTTCATGTTTTTTGTTAAAATTATAATGTGGATTACAGAACACAAATATGTTCTTGCAAAATTATAACAATATTTTTATAGTTTTTAAATTTTCTGAGAAAAGTTGATGTGATATTCGGACAAACATACAGACATGACGAATCTATAAGGGTTCTGTTTTTTGCTGTTTGACTACGGAACCCTAAAAAGAAATTAAAAAGTATTTTGAATCTACCACACCGGTTCAAAGATTTGATTATATTAAGAAGACTCTGGCAAGAAACTCAGTAAGTAGTTATTCAATGGCCATTATCAATTTGCAATTGTTTTTGTCCTTAATCAGATATCTACAGTGAGTCAGCATTTCCTCAAAAAACATGATTTCCAACTATGTGAAATTAATAAAATATCTTTTATAATATTAACAAGTTTGACTTTTTCTCTAATATTTGAACTACGCGAATCGCCATTCTCTTTGTGATTGTGTAAGTTTCTACATAAGTCTGTTTCACGAAAGAAGTCCCACGACGATTTGTGGAACAAAATCTGACAGATCGGATAGATCTGTCACTCAGTAGTTTGTTGTAAAGGAACTTTATTTGTATGCCTTTAAACAACATACTTCATTATCGGTACGCTTTTTATTGTCATGCTATTCCAATTTAAACTTTAAAATATATAGTATAGAAACAGATTTATTTCTATCTAAAGAAAACAAAAAACTTACTTTCTCTAACCAGTTATACAGAAAAGACTCGCATAAAAGGGTCTAAATAGTAAAAATAACTAACAGGTTGATAATATCCAGGATATCCTTCAAAAATGGTTGGTACTGCATCGGATTTCAGTTTTTTTATTGATAAGCCTACGATGAAACAGGATTGCTCAAAATGTTTTGAGCAAAGCCTGGAGTTCTTCGTAGGCTCCCAGTTTTCACGCCTTACACTTTTAACCCATTCTTCTCTGATTTGTGGACATTTCGGGAACCTAAAAATTCAATAATTGTATAAAAGAAACTGTTAAAGAAATACTATCGATGGAATTAAATTCTATGTTGAGTACATCACTATGTAACATCCTTAAATTTTCATGCATAATATTAATTGTTTTAGACGTAATTTCTACAATTAATACAAGCTAATGTATGTCTAACATTATTTAAAGTCTACTACTACATGTTTTTTATCTATAAGTCTCATTACAACTACGTAATATGAATGAAAATGTCGTCAAATATTTACTTATGAAATGATAATTCCGGGTCTTTTACTCCTCCTTTGGTGGTTCTTGAAGAACAATTTACCGCAGAACACGACATTTTTCTACGTTTACTTATTTCTTTTCAAAATATTT
The DNA here is from genome assembly GCA_019425675.1 of Leucinodes orbonalis. Lineage (NCBI taxonomy): Eukaryota > Metazoa > Arthropoda > Insecta > Lepidoptera > Crambidae > Leucinodes > Leucinodes orbonalis. Next base: position 56,546 of record PQWD01008446.1, on the reverse strand, counting down.
ATTAAAATTATGACACTTTGTGAAAAATTTGCACGACAGCTCGTAATGTTTTGGCCTCTTTGGAGGCCACAAAATGACACGACGTCAGAGTTGTCAAACGTCTATCAACCGTCTCTTCTACTCTTAACTAGGATTCGTGTGATAGACAAAGATACATGACGTGTATTGCATTACAATGATATAAGAGCGGCAACGTCTTATGACTACATCTAGTACATGCTTAATCTAAGGTCCAAGGCAATGATGTAAAAAGTATAGATCACAAAACAACTGAAAACAGTGTTCCGAACTCAGACAAATTTCATGTATCAGAGGTTCCGAATGCAGCGACAGCACACATACACATTTATTTCGAATGAGCGTACATTTGCCTATAACTGTATTTTCTTTGGCGGTTCGTTTTTGAGGCACGGGTGGCGTATCTACTTTTATTTATACAGAATATCATTGGTCCAAGGAGTAAAAAGTATGGAGGATGCAAAGGTTTAGTGATTTTCATAATCACAGCACTGCAGGGCACAGACCGTCTCGCACAGTATCGCTAAGGTAATATTACCTTATGCTAGTGGTTTGTGGCCTTCCATAAACCACCACGTAGGCCAAATGCGGATTGGCAGGTGTTCACAACTAAGTAAGATTGTAGCCGACCGACGGGTTAACGTGGCCTCCGAAGCATAGAATCTGCTATCTTCTCAGACAATCAGTTGAGGAAAAAATCGCCGTGTCATTTCCCCGCGGCATTCGAACTCACGAACTCCGGGTCGCGAAGCCAAATGCTGTGCTTACTAGGCCACAGAGCAAGTTATCACGTTATACCTACACTAGGCCATGGAGTCAGTCGTAACGCCCCTAAGGAGTACCTGCTCATGCGACGGTTCGAAAGTTTTCTCGGACTCGCACAAGATTGCACAAGTCCGGGGAAGGAGTTATCAACTCGATGCCCGTATCTTTTATGGAGATGAAAAACAACAACAAAAAAAATACTGAACTGGCATTGGCAAAATTCCTGACAAGTACCTCCAAGGAGTCCAAGTATGTACGATGCTAAGGTTATGTAATTTTAACGTGCGGTTATAAATATTTTTTAAGAGGAAAATCATAATTTAAGATTATGGAACTATCCAAACGAAGAGATGTTATAGTGATTTAGATTTTTTGTATAAACTATTAAGAAATAAGATTAATTGTCCAGAATTGTTACAAAAGGTACGCTTTAGAGTACGGATTCGTTTACCACGGAGACCAATTACTCCCTTCGTCCCTCCGAGACGCCGAACACAACTTGGCTTTAACTCACCTCTTTGCCGAATGACTAGATTATACAATGAATGTAGTGACAACACTGATATTCATCACAACTCAATACAGTTGTTCAGAAAAAATATTATTCGTAGTTTTAAGTAGCACATTTAACCATTATATAATATTTCAAAAGAAGCTCTTTAAATTAAGAATGTTGTGTTTACCTGTAAGAAACTTAACATTTAGATCATATGGTGTATTGCAATTTAATATTCTTAATGTAAGACTAATGTTATGTTGTTGGTGAACCTAATAAATAAATAAAAAAAAAAATAAGTTTAATGGGAGGATGAATCAAAGAGTGAAGTGGTCGTTTCTTATATTAAAACGAAGTTTTATACAGATTTTGAATATCGTTTTTTCTTGGGCTGTTTTGTGACGATGATCTTGGAGTCGCTGAACGCTCGGCGGAAGGTGATGGCGTGGTGGCCGGCGAGGTTCGTAGTTGACTGCAGCGAGGTGAAGGGCCGGTCGAGGTAATACCCGTACGGACCCATCTCGCGTCGCTGCCACGGACTTGTGGTAATCCTGCAAAAGTTATTAATATTTACAATTGGTTTTGGGATTGTTTTTTATTATTCAGTGTGTAAGGCAAATAAATATAGTTCTTTTGATACATTCATTTATTTCAAATGAACACCATACATCATGTAACACTCGAAGCTGATGATGTTAAGCTCTAACATCATCATCATCAGCTCATTAAACGTCCCCACCGATGGGCACGAACCTACCCGTAAATGGTGGTTAGGCGTCGTCCACGCGGGCCCAGTGCGTGTTGAACGACACAACCTTTGAATTTCTTCGTAGGCGTGCGCAGGTTTTTTCATGATGTTTTCCTTCACCGTAAGAGCGTCGGGTAACGTACATATATTTTTCGAAAATTCGAGAACACATTGGTACGTGGCGGGATTTAAACCTCAGCCCTCCCGGTAGGAGGGCAACAGTCCACACCATTGAGCCACCGACGCTCGAGCGAGTTTAACGATCCCAAATAATTAAAAAAGAAAAATTACTGAGTGCAACAATTGAGGTCAGTTTTCTTTATTAGGTATATTTATTTACCTCAGGTTTGTTTAAAGGGAATTTAACATATGACTGAATCCTTCCTAAGGTATCATAGATAATAAAAATAACCATATCATGAGCGGAGGCGGTTGCGGCCGCGGTCTGGTCTGGATGTAGACCGCAAGCGGGACCATACCAAACAACCACACCATCCATTGCTGCATCAGTTTCTTGCCTTCCACTTCTTCAATGAGAGACATAAGTTCATCCTATAAGTTGAATTTTATTGACATTATCAAACGAGCTATTATCTAAGCAACGTTTTCCGCAATTATTGAGGGGATTTGTTTCCAAAATTGGCACGCTTTTGATTGCGTGTATGCGGTGGTTGCCAGAGCTTCAATCTTCGTTCGGATTGAGGCAGGATAGGTTGCTTTAGAATTTTCTGAAGATGACTTGACTAGGTGGTAGTAGTGCCGATAATACACTTGCGTTTCGGGATAAGGCCACTGTTGCTAGTAGAATTACCGGATATAAGAGACCTATCATCTCTTGTTTCGGATAGCCGCAGTACGGCATTGGAGAACAATAACTGTCTATCAGGTATTGGTCTCCTTTAATCCCGCTCTGACATGGTCAGGAATATCACTTACCATCAGGTGCGGAGGCTGACAGTCCTGTACACTTTGTAATATAAAAAGTATAGTTCTTATACTGTCGGAAATAGTGGCTGTGCCATAATTCCGTAATTTAGTTTCGTCATGTCTGTTTGTACGTATAGACAGACATGACGAATCTATAAGGGTTCCGTATTTACGATTTGGCTACGGAACCCTAAAATTTAAAATAGAAAACTTAACAGATACAACCACAAAACCGGATATTTCCATATAAAGTTGTGAAAAAGTCATATCGTTATAATATCGAAGGGAGCGCCACATCACATGCTTTTACTTACTTCGTCATAACAGTATTCTACAGTGAACTTGATCACCCTCACAAACACTACCCAGAACTGCAGGCTGTATACCACCATCCAAACGAAGAGCAGATTCTAAAAATATATAAATAATGTTAAAAATGAACATAGTAATTAATTCCCGCCGAGGAATAAGTCAGATCTGTGTGATAAAATTAGTTTTTATGATACCATAGAGAATTGTATTTTCATGAGGATTAGTATTTAATGCTAGGTTTATAATATGGCACGCATACATATTTTGACTTCCCTTTACGCTTGCCTACGGAAGCGTTATTATCCTACAGTGCCCTCATTCCGAAACACAAAAGTGCATAATACTCCTGTTTCACGGGATGATATCTGGCACTGCGGTGGTACCTACCTAGACGACTCAGTATCGAGTCTACCACCTTGTAAAATTCTGAAATGTAAGTTCGGTTATCAATCGCAGCGGTGCGACGGACGATGGAGCTTGAATAAGATCATTCATTGTTTTTGTCAACTTGATGGCGTAATATTACATGCATAGTCTGAAAATCTGATCACTTGACGATAACTGATTCTTTTTTTTGACTTAACATTCATCGGCATCTCACCTCCTTTACAAATCTAGTAACCTAATATGGTTCATCCTTTTTTATTCATCACGACACGTCAAAATATGATCGCTACATACTCGTAGACTGAAAACTCGATGACTGATACATAGAACGCAACCACAATCGGTCCCCGCCACCAAGCGTAGCTGATTGAGCACAAAGTTAAAAAGCGATGACCAATGAAACGAAAAACAAAGAAGTGGTGATCACAGAACTGAAAGAGCAGTGCTAGTGCACCCCATGAACAGAAATATTGTCCAGCAGAAAAATGGTAACCAAAGAACGAAGTTAATGGTAAATGACCTGCAGCGCCAGTTCCCAGAGAGGCACTCGTCGGAAGAGGAACCTCCGAAACAAGGCGCCCACGAGCCGGTGTGCCAGGGCAGCCGCGCCCACCGCCCACAGCACCGTCGGCACCGTCGATACCGCGCTCTCGCCACACTTCGCCCATTCTACAAGCTGTTCAAATAACCATTTTATAGTGGCCTTTTCAAATGAGAATAGGCTGTAACTACCTATCTAACGATAAATCGGTTGTATTGCATGAAGTCTATTATGTGTAGGTAATTTATATATATATATATATATATATATATATATATATATATATATATATATATATATATACGTACAATAGTTAGCCTTATGGGGCAAACCATATATCTTACAAATTAAATATCTTTCATTTCATCACGTTATATAACAGTAATATCATGTAGTTGTTTAGTCTGCCTAATATTACTGTACCCAAAAAAATTTTGAGATATTTACATTCATATCAAGATATATGTTAACTACTCATACATACTCGTAGGTAAGTCTACTAAGGATAATATTGTAAGAATGGTTAAAAATTATTTCTGTTGTGCACCTCCTTATACCATTCCATTTGCAAAAAAACCCATAAGTATGACCACATCACAGATTTGGAAAAAAACAACTATAAAAAATTGCGTCGGGCCATGTTAAGTGTTCTGGAAACGCTGAAAAGTTGGGTTGAGTTTAATGAAAACATAGCGCATCTATTTCACATTTCACACGAAAACTGTTGAATTTTGGGATGAATGTCATTGTCATAAATTGTCACATCTGAGGGCAATGGTTTTTTAAAGAAAAAAACATGTCTTGTTAGAGCTATAAGAGAGACAATCTGCTACATAATTAGTATATACAAGTCGCAACAAGGACACATCAAACTCATTCTTCTCAAAAAAATAATTCTAACTAAACCAGACTTATAAGAGTATGTTGCATGCACCTAAGGTGCAACGAGTAGTGCTGATAGTGCATCAGCACTACTCGTTCCACCTTAGGTTCGCATATTCTTTACTGATGTTATCCAGCTCTCTTACAAGGCTGACTAAAATGGCTCGGCGATCGCCTAATACCGGCACAGGAAGGTCATCAAGACATGCCGAGTCTAGGGTATATCAATGAGTCATTAGCATTTTCCACGCTTCTATGTTGTGTACTATCTATATTAATGGAGTTAGATTGCGCATTTAGTCCTTAGGTGGACCATTGTCAGTGAGCAATGGAAGCATGTTGGTCATTCCAGTCAGCCCGACTCCAGAAGCAGATTAATTTTCCCGATCTCCTAAGGGTATGTGTTCTCGGAGAGCCCTTAGTTTATTTGAGGAAACAAAGGAGGGCAGAACTTTTGTGATTCTCCGAGTCCCCGTCACAGGCTATAGGTAGTAGTAGGAAGCTTTAGATTGCATAAAATTGCCTGCACCCTGGTGTCGAGCACACGCGATAGAACTTGAAACTCCTCACTTAATATCTGAGCTTGAAATAGAAAACTTCTTATCTGTGGAAAAAGGACGGTTTGTCAATCAACTGTCTAAAATGAAAGTAGACTACAATTCGAAACATTTTTTTCGTTAAATTTGTAGTAAAATATTACGTAAATGAAATTGTATAATGAAAATGTCCTTGATGGAAAGCGGCGGTAGTTACTTGCCACATGTGACTGTATGGCGGATAAAACAGTAAACTTCAATACACACTTCGTTAGTATTGTTTTCGTAGATTTTTTTTGTAGGCTTAAGTGTGTGCATGAGCGTAGCCAGTTTTGGGCTCAGGGTGGGGTAACAGTGAATCTAAACCCTCCCTCCCCTGTTTTTTGTTTAATATGTTAGAGCCACGTTGGGACAAGCGCCCCAGTTTGCCCCAGTGTGGCTGCGCCCATGAGCGTGTGTAATTTAAATCTATAATCATCATCATAATCAGCCTATAACGCCCTGGCACATGCCTTCCCGCACAGCATAGCTATCGAGAGATAGCGCTGAACCACTCGGACCCAATGCGGTTTTATCAGGTGATTATGATCAGATTTATTTTTAAATAAAATCCATAAATAGCAATAAAACTTATAGTTTTGGAGAGATTCGAGTTAAAACAAAGAAATGCGATAGGTTGATGAGATGCAAGGGATTAAGGACGAACTCTAAAATTTTCACAAAGTTTAGCTTAGTTGTTTCCTCTAGTTCAAATACAGCTTTTTAATTCATAGCTTGACAACGCCTTTGTTTACGTTCATACAACTTGAAGAGTGTCGAACAAACCCATGGCGCTGGTGCAATGCTTATTGGAGGGATGCTAGAGCCATGCTATTTAGCAGAACGAGCAGTTACGTTTGGCTTGGATTCAATTTATTAGTTTTTTAGACCCTAGAATGAGCTCATACAATTAATTGTGTTGCTGAGAGATGTTTTATATTTTGGTATCCATTTATCATGAATTGTACAAAATAAAAGCCTATATATATAAAAATATAAAGCTATGCTTCGAAGAATAAAGGTTAAATAAAACACGATCACCAATTTTCTTATAAAATTATAGGTTTAAAAATATATTTCTTTTCTAAAATCATAGGGTTACTTATGAAACTAAACGACTATTAGTATAATCAATTCATATTTGTTTGGGGATATAAATATCAATATAATCATAAATGTAAAAAAAAGGCAAACGAATTTAGTTGGCCACGTTTTCATGTCAACAATGTTAACATAAACCGAGTTACACAAATGTGTACTTCAACAAAATCAAAACCATTTCGATGTTGGCAACTGTGCAGGACCTGTGCGACTCCCACTTGGAGACGGTTGCGAAATGGCTGAGCTGCAACGGGGAGGTGTGGGGCGTTGGGCCCACGGCCGTGTTCGCCAGTGCCGCCGCGCTCTTCTTATACAACGAGCTGGAAGCCACGGTCTTCGTAGCTGGGGACCAAGCTCACGTGTCTGTGCTGGAGAAATCGCTCGTTGTGCGTAGTTGGTGACTCTTTAAAAATTGAAATAATATGTTTGTGGGTCTCCAAAATTTATTTATTGTGAGTTATAGGCAAGAGGAAGATGTAGCACATGAGAATATACGTCAAGGTTATGGTATGTGTTTAGCACAGACATCCGAATAACAATTAGACTGGACAAGCCGCCAAGTTTATAGGCAGTCCCAGTGTCGCAATTACTTTTCAATTCTTACCTGTGAAAAGATATTATATTTCTTGGTAAATTTTACTGATTCACTGCGATGATGGCATGTTACAATTGCACAGAATGGCATTTTGGAAAAAAAAACGGTAATTTCTTCTAAAATTCGTGCGTCTTCATTCGTCTCACGGAGCGTAAACTATAGCCAGTGTATGCTCGTTGAGCATACATTTGTCGCACTTTTTAACGCGGCTTGCCCCATCTCCTGTATTGGGAAATCTGTGGTGTTTAGTGTTCATTGTTTCAGAAGATCAAACAAATTGGTTACTATTTTAATTTAAAGCGCATTAACACATTTACACAAATTACACATTTATATCTTGTGCTGGAATATGAATTTTAGTTTTCTGATATTTTTCTACCAAATTTAAAGCATTTAATGATTTAGTGAAGGCTTGATAATCATACTATTTGCGTAATTGATAATACTCCAATTTCAGTCAACGATGGTCCTTGGCATGCTAGCTCTGATGATCCATCTTTGGGGTGTGTTCCATGAGATTTTTCCAATATTACTTGGACACGATCATTAGAGATGTAAGTAAAAAATATTTATTTATTGTAGTGTTCATTTCATCATAAGGATAGGTCACTTGTCAGGTCATAGTTTAATTTTTCCAAGCTAAAATAAAATGCATATCTTGTGTTAACATTTACTTGCATTATGATACAATATAATTAAATAAAACTACTACAGTTAAGTTTTGGTCTATCATGAAAACCAGGATTTGACGACTAGTGTTTTAAATGCCAATTTTATATTATATATATAGGTTTTCGCACAAAGAGGTTAAAACGTTAAATTTCCATCAACTTCTACCTAAATAATCGTATCGAACTAGCCATTGATACAAATTACCACTGGAGAACGGATTAACTGTCAAAATAATAAAAAAACACGATTGCAGAGTCCAAACATGCTATTAGAGATGACGACAGCAGGCTTACTGGGTGGGCAGAGCGAGATGTTGGCTCTCGGACCGTTGACGAGGTTCCTGAAGCAGCAGCAGCCACAGATCCACATCACCGTGTGCTGGTTCCTGTCGCTGTGCTACGCCGACTACGTGCGGAAACACTACTGTCAGCGGTTCAATATGCCTTACTTGGAGCAGTGGTTGGTATTGTACCTTTAATTTTGGTTGGTAGGTCAAGCAACATCGTCATATCAGCCACATGATGTCTACTGCTGAACATAGGGTTGCCTCAATGATTTCCACTCCTACAGTTCTGAAGCTATCTGCATCCAGCGGCCACTTGCAACCTTCCTCAGGTCGTTTGTACACCTTGTAGGTGGCTGCTGGATGCCGAATGTATATGCAACCACACTATGGGCCCTTTTTCGGGATCTCTGATGTTTTATAGGTGTCAGTTGCCACTTATGAGTACTTCCAGGGGGTTCCATTTTTTCTTCAAAGACAAAAAGCGTTATCATTACAAATTAAACGTTTTTATTTCATTTTATAAGTGAACTACCAGGCATGAGAGACCTAACATCCACAGTAGGTACTTCTCTTTTATGGGATGATATCTGGCACTGCGGTGGTACCTACCTAGACGACTCAGTACTGAGTCTACCACCGAGTGAATCACTATCACTAATTCACTATCAATGAGGAGGCCCTGAGTCCAATAGTGAAATGTCAGGTTACTTGCTCGCTATTAGTGAGGATGCCCTAAGTCCAAAAATGAAATGTCACGGGTTTTTGCCACTTATATGAAACTTGCTACTTCACTGTATTGTCAAAAAAGGAAGATCCTTTCGTACTTTGGAGGCCACGTTCAGCCGTAGGTCCCAGCTACAGTATTAGGGTGGTAGTCGTTATCACCCATCAATCCGCATAAGGCTCGCGTGGTGGGTAACAGCCCAATCTCCCCACAGCTATACTGTGAGGGAAGGCTTCTGCCCGTTATAAGCTGATGACGATGTAATAATTATTCACAGATATTCACACAGCGCCATTTTTTCCCAAACTATACATTAGCCTGTAATATGGATACTAAACAACGGACAAACATACTTATCTACATTTTTTCATCATCATAATCATAACAGCTTAATATCATCATTACAGCCGAATATGTCCACTGCTGAACAAAAGGCCTCTCCAAATGATTTCCACGCGGGCCGATCCCTATTAGTTGACATCTATCTGCTACCCGCTACCTTATTTATCGAACCAGACTCCTCGGTGTAGTACCGACGTCTCAACAATTACACCAAATGTGCCATCGAAATGATCCAAATGGGTTGCCGTAAACACTATCCAAGAGTTGTTCGCAATATGTAATATTGTCCCCACTGGTGGAGGCAGGCAGGCCGAGGTGCAGGCGCGGGTGGCGCGCGGGCTGCACCTCGCCGTGGAGAAGGTGAACAGCTTCGTCGACTCCGTCCACCAGCGGTTCCGTGGGTTCGCCCGCCACACCTCTGAAGCGCACACGTAAACATTATGTTTTATTATGTTAGCCCGTAACTGCCTGGTGACCTTAGGTCAACGTATGTGTCAGGCGTCTCAGAATATTTTTGTTTATCGTTTATCTAAGCCTGTGTCTTGCAGTACAACGTTATAGGCTGATGATGAAGATAATTTGTTAAAATATTTTTACTTATTCATATTTATTATTAGTTTATTAATAGGCAACCGAGCCGTTCGCTCTGTTACCTAATAGTAAGTATAATGTAGTGATTTCGCCATCCTCCGACACTCGTAACTTTAAAAGAGCAACGAGTATGTAGCCTTTAATAAAAAAAGAGAGGAAAACGAAAATTTAAAGAAGAATTTATAAGTATCAAATTACAATTTGAAAGTTAAAGTTCATAATATTTAATAAATAAATATCCAGCCACTGACATTCACAGCCCGCCATCTAACCACAAGTTAGGCGTGAATTTTGTATTACTGGTATGAAGCAACTGATAAACATACTTATATAAGTACATAAATTTTTGTGAATACATACATATTATACATAAAAAACACCTAGACCAATTCAAACAGACAATGTTTGTACTGGCCGAGGATCGATACCGGAACCCTTGTAGCAGCCGACGTCTCAACCATACCTATACCAAATGTGTCGTCAACTCTCAAATTCTGAACTCTCAGTGCTCTTTTTAATCCATAACTGCGCATTGAATATTAATTAATTTAATACAAGCTTCAAGATTAACGTGGCAACGAGCCACAAGCAATGAAACTGTGTGATCGTAGCTGTAGGCCATGATGTTGGTAACTAGAGTGGTGGCGCGCCGGTTGGCGAGCCGAAGGTGGCGAGCGAGGGCGCACCCTCCGAGCTGTGCGTGCGTCTCGTCGGCCAGTCCAGCGAAACAACTGTTGATGCGATTGAGAAACTCAGGACCTATATCGCAGTATGTACCATTGATGTTACCTTGCCGAAGTCGTCTCAGTAGAATCAAAGATAATTTGATAATCGTAGAATCAATGTCCGAACCGGTAGCAAAACCGGTAAAAAAACTAGCGTTTAACTTTTTTAAAGTGTCTCATTTGCAATTGTCTTGAAGATAACGTCGATGCATCAGATATTTACCCGGCTGCCGAAAGAGGGTTATGTTTTTTAAGGGTATGTATGTAGATTTCTATGTTCCCTGCTGCAGCCTAAACGAATTGACGGATTTTAACATATGAGGTGTCAATATATTTGTCTTCACAGCGCGAGTGTCACTGGGTAGGTACATTAAAACTTAAAAGTATAAAATGGCGGATTGTAAATGCCATTTTGTAATTTGCTAAAAGAAACCAATCTCTTCGAATGGGGTATTGTTGAATAGGTCTTGCAAAAATAGTATGAGTGTGTGAAAAGAAAATCGTTATTCGAAGAAAATAGAACGTTTCGTTAACGAAAGAATTTTGAAAATAGAAAGCACAGTGCTCTGAGCTGTCTAAACTAATATCACTTCGTAAACTTAAACGCCTGAAATATAAAAAAAAGCGACTGCTTACCCACTGAAAATGGAAAAATAAGCTCTACCATATATCACTTTGTTCCTTTTGTTTTGGCCAGCTAGAAGAAATTTCATTGTGAATAAGCTGTACCTTGTACGTACTTTTCCATGTTTATTGTATTTTGTCTTTTCTGTGTGTGCATAAATTGTTAAATAAATAAGACTTAATATACTTTTCATGCATGCAGGCTGAAGACAAATCTTCAATACCTTTTGGAGACAATTATATAAATGTACCTACTATGTGTAGTGAAACTATGCAAATAAATATTGATCTATATTTGTGTATCAGGCCACGAGATGCGCGTGTTCTGGTCCACAGCACTCCTGCGGCAGCGGTGCTCGCCTCTTCCCCTCCAAAGAGATCAAGAATCCTCGAAGACATCCCGTGGAGGAAGATGGAGTCCCTTCCGTTTGATCGACCGCTAAGATATCGTGTAAAAAATATTTGATTTACAATTGTTTTAGTGTGTTATTTTGTTCATAATTTCTGTGAAATAGATACCTTTTTTGGGGCCTAAATTATATACTTAATGATATATCAAATTGTACATAAATTGTTTTTCTCTTTATTCCCGTTTTCATTTTGGACCTAAGGTATCACTTGAAAATACCCTTGATGGTGTTATTGAAAAGGAAGATGGAAAATGGATTCTGACCCACTAACTACAGCTATAAAACGGTGTACTAGTTGCATAACAAGTTTTATTCGGTAGCGACCCGTAATACAAGTCTACGAACCTATATGGGCACCAGTCTCCTCTCCTCTTCCAGTCACTCTCAGAATGACAAATTGTTACCTATGTACTATAAATTGTAGATCTGTATTTTATTCATGTCGTTTGTAGAGAGAAAATAAATGAACTAATAATTTTATAGCCGTAACAAGTACAGAGGTAGTTAAGGGATGAGGGGAGGGGGGAGCACAAAACTGGTATCAGCGCTCTCTCTTTACACCTAAACTTATTGTTACCTCTCTATTCAAACTATCGCAGTCCACTGCAGGACATAGGTCCCCCCATTTTGCGCCAGATATCCCGGTCCTCCGCTTTTCTCATGTTATTTCTAGTTACCTACTGCTATGCATTGTATGGAACAATGCTTCACTATCGTGAAGTAGATCCTAAGTCATGCTATGGACTGTTACAGATTGATGTCAACACTATAAAATAGTTTATAGTTAATTACTTACTGCTACCAGTAGACCCTAAGTAATGCAATGGACTGTAACGCATTGTTAAATTAAACACTATATAATAGTCATATTGATGTCTGAATCTCACCATTTTCGTAAGTGAGCGTGCGACCTCGACCTGAGCCTTCAGCTGTAAGAATTCACATAAGCTTGCCCTTGTAGGCACCACATGGCGTTGCGGTGATAGTATGCAGAAAATGCGATTGGTTATTTACTGCAAATAAACCGACTTTTATAATTTATGATAATATACACATATATATTTTAATAAATAATGAGTTATAGGTCCATAAAATACTTTTTCTTCAGTACTTAGGGCCTCATCCGCGATAATAAAGGGTGTTGCCATAATATCCAACCTCGTAACTCACGTCATTTCTTGAATCATTTAATTCCATATTCTTTATCAATTTGATGGAAATAATAAATTTAATTTGTCCTTTTTATTAAAAACGTAAGCAACAGAATCTTGTACGGCATAAATTGTAATAAAATTGGGTAGGTATAGGGCTATGAAATAAAACAAACGGCTTTTATAACAAATGGCCAGACAGACCTGTAATGGCTGACACAGGCCAGATCTAGACATTCGTCGTGTATTCTAATCTAGACTAGACACGGACACAGGATACATTCGCTAACATGAACAACATTAATAAACACGACACATTTTAATAATTCAAAATAAAAACTCAACAAATAATTCAAAATAAAATACTTCACATAAATATAAACAATTATTTATATAAATTCATAACATTATGGGTATATGAACTAGTATTTTGAAAAGTTTTTTTAAAAACACTTATTTTTATGTTTTTCATCTACATTTCCTATGTTTATAATACAGACAAGAACTACATTATTAATGTGTTTTTGAATTATAAATAGCAACGTAACATATCACGTGTTTATATATGTATTTTATGTCATATAAAAAAATCTAAAAACTAAATATTTATAATTAAACATTTTAAATAAAAAATAAACGAAACTTTAAGTAACTGGCGTATGTATAGAGAAACAAATAAAACAAACAAGCAGGTATTTCCATTTCAAATAATTGAAAAAAAGACTGATAACAAATTATAATCTTAGATTAAGGTACATATTTCTCTACATCTACACATTCAGAGCGTTAGTATATTTGATTAATAATATTACTCGATCAAGCTACAGGTATCTAATAACATTTATCACTTTTTAAGTACAGCTTTATGTTTTTCTTTCGTAAAGATACGTTATATATACCTAAGTATATAACAGAACCTAATTCAACAAATAAAAAAGAATTGTTTATATTTTTTTTCATATGCACACAATTTTTACTTAGTTCGAAAATGAGATCTCAAACTCAAAAATGTATAATTATACCTATCGATATTTATTATACACATAAAATTTACGTTACTGGCTAAATCATATGCATGGAAGATATTCTTATATTGAACATTACATACTCCTATAATTAATCTAATAACTACCAAACCATTATATACTTCAAAATGTTATACATTTAAAAAGTTATATTAACCGGCTTTTAAATTAATTTTATGTGCAAAAACCATCTAAATGTAAATGCACACGACGAAGCGTTGACTTGATTTTGTATCTATGTAAATGATCCCATATATCGTTTAGCCTCATATGTTACACGTTTATTGTAATAGCGTACTTTCTATATTTACATATTTGCAACATTTCTGCATTCATTGCCCGAGAATACAGAAATGTATACAGTTATAGGCTAAGTTAACTGCTTAAATATTTTTTATAACGTATATACAGGGATTTGCTTAGCAAACACTAGAAAATATGTCAATAAAAAAAAATATATTGTCAAAAGAAACGTCATTTTATATGCGCCTCCGTATTTTATAGTCTGCCCAGCAATAATCGTATTATTTACATATGAAATACACTACTAATTATAGCTATATTCCCATTATATATTTTCGTTGTTTTATATAATCCTACAGTTATATTAAATATATTTTTTCTCACGTCCACAGAGTACTACCTTGCAGGCGAAAATACTAATAAAATATTTACTTAACTTATTATTTATACTTGAGTTCACTATAGTTTAAATACTACCCCAAAACAAGAGCGCGTCTATGTTTCATGTATTACTTCAAATCACAATATATGTAAATACCTATTCAAAATACGATCTAAAGCGAGAACATTTATTATGCAATAAAACTATTGAGTATGGAATACAGATTATTGCTACTGTCTACACGATTTCACGAGACTTATAAACTAGGGTTAATATTGTCATCTAATTTACCTATCCAATATATAAGTGGATCTTAAACATTATGTTTGTATCTCATACATTTACAATATATGTTATACATTAAACATGAATCCTATAAATTATGAATCGATCTCATATATTAAGAAGTATGAAAGGCTTAGGCAAGTGGCAATCGAAGTCAATCGACTCATTACTTGTTTGCGATTGGTTTTAACTTGTGAAAAATGACGTCACTGACTTATGCCATTCCATTTTTTTACAATTCGCGACCGTCTATGTTGCAGATTTGAAACGAAGAACGACTGTCACTTGTCTATGCCACCAGGGTTATGAATGAAATATTGAACGTTATATTTATATTTATAATTACGTTATATTTCAAGATTGATTAAAAGGATTACTATTTGTGATAATATATCAGCATATACTAAACATTTTAAGTTTCATATTGATTAATATTGTTATCATATTGAATTTTAACATTACTTAATAAGAAGACTTCTAGAGCTTAATTAGAATGAATTTTATTTGGAATAATTTAAAGATACTACAGTGTTACATTACTACTAGACTAGCCACTCGATAGTTGGCGGCTTGGCTTGCAGCGGTGCGGAGTACCCTCGGACGGGAGGTGGTCACAGACTGCAGACGGTGGAGTCCGCCGGAGGTATCGACGTCTCCTCAGGCCGCTTGATCATCTTTATGCGCTGTGAACGAATCAAAAGTCTATTATGATGACCTAGTGGTAGAACGAAGTCACATTAATCGACTTGTTTACTCGAATGCTATAGTAGTAAATGTACGAAAAGCTAAATCTTTAACGTAAGTTTGGTAGAGTGTTGTTATGGTACCTCCACATTTTATAAGCTAAATTACTGAAAACTTTGCGGATAAAATAATAGCTCACAAACACAAAACAAATGCAGCGCGCTGTACATTTCTAAATCTAGGGTAAAACAATTACTCACGCGGGTGAAAGTGAAAAGTGCTTATTCAGTTTAGGTCCTTACAGAACACTTATGAATGTAAAATGAAGCTACCACTGGTTCGGATGGCAGTTATCCACTGAGAAGAATCCAGCAAGAAACTCAGTAGTCACTCTTTTAAAAAAAAGCGTTTTGTACAGAATCATATTCCTATTCAACCTATTGCAGTCCACTGCTGGACCTATGTCCAACACATAGGTGTTGGACATAGTTCCAGCAGTGTCCCTCATAGAATCATATTATTTAATAATAATGGTATAACAACAAGTTCTGGGGTAAACAAAACAACAACTCTCGCGGGTAACGGGTCACTCACGCGGGTAAAACAATTACTCACGCGGGTAAAACAACAACTCACGGGGATAAATAAAAACCTCACTAGTTAAAGCAATAATTCACGCGGGTAAAACAACAACTCACGGTGGTAAAACTGCCTGGAGTGATAAGGAACTTGTAGATGATGTAGAGTGGTATGCATGAGACGGTGGTGCCGGTCATGATCCAGCCGACCGTGATGGACCACGCCGGGTACGTGTACTCCCCGCCCAGCATGTCCTCGTGCGCCAGCAGGGAGAATACAAACAGCACCAGCAGGAATACGGGACTGGAAAATGAAAATCAAAAGTGTTTAGTCAGTTTAGGTCCTTAGAGACCACTGGTAGTGGTAGCTTCATTTGACATTCATAGGTCAAATGAAGCTACCACAGGTTCGGACGGTAGTTTTCCACTGAGAAGAATCCAGTAAGAAACTGGGGATAAACAAAACAACACGTTACAGTACAGCTGTACATAAGAACAGGTCTGTCTGCAGACTAGTGATTCGCATTTAAGACATTAAAAATTATTACTTGATTCAATAAAGATATAATTATTTTGACGACCATGTGGTGTACTAGTCGACATCGGCTACTACACCAAGGGTTCCGGGTTCGATCCCCGGGCAGCACAAACATTTGTATGCATGAACATGTCTGTTTGTAATGATCTGATGTTTCTATGTATAATATTTATGTATTTACAAAAAAACTCTATATAAATTTAGTACCCTAACTACTAGCTCCTTCCTTAATATGGGGCTAGATGGCGCTGTGTGTCAATGGATATTATTTTTTTATATTCTTTTTTATTTATATACTATTATTGTACCTGATATATGACCAGCAAGCGCGCCAGAACCAACCAGGCGAGTGGCCGAGCATGCTCCTGACATCTTCGGAGAAGCGGTCTACGCCATACACCCAGCACACCCCTGCCGCTTCCGCGAACACCACGAACAGTATTGCCAGGCCTGGGCCGTACACGTTGAGGAAGTCTACCAGGTACACTCCACCCTGTCGGATATCCATTCGTTGAAATCGTCATGTTCATCAGACATCAAATAATCATTAGAAACAGCCACTGCCTTGTGCTGCCCAAGTGATCCACCAAAAAAAATATTTTTCATGCTAGTTTAAAATCATTTAAATAAGAAATCCGACACATAATTTATTCTAATTGTCATTGCATGCCGAGTTGCATGCACACTTTTTTATGAACTTTATTTATTTTTTGTAGTTTTCAATTATCCGAAACCAAATATTGTATTTTCAAATTATAATCTTATTACTTTAAATCTGAATAATCATATTTATAATTTTATTGATTTAATTTTAAAATGATATTTCTGTTTTAAATTTACCCGTGGGATCTTTACTGATTTATGTGCTTATTTAAAATTTGAAGTGTAATATTAATTCTATGTTTCCCAAAAAATAATAATAGAAAATGAAATAAATGAGTAGGTACATTCACGCGCAATTTTTCGATAAAGAAACAATTAGCTACAATTAAAACAACGAATTATTTGTTTCTTCTTTATTTATTTTCTTTCTTCAGTAAATAAACCGATAAATATTGATGATGATAGTGAAAACATTGGCAAACCTAATATTTTTCTATTTTCGTCAAAATAAATAAGTGGAGTGGAGACGAGTTCTGGAGTGGAGACCGCGTCTCGGCAAGCGTAGCGTAGGACGCCCTCCGGCCCGATGGACCGACGACTTGCGAAAGGTCGCTGGTGGAGGCTGGATGAGGAAAGCGGAGGACCGGGATATCTGGCGCGAAATGGGGGAGACCTATGTCCAGCAGTGGACTGCGATAGGTTGAATAGGAAATAAGTGGTATCATTTATGACATTTGTAAATGGGAGTAAATACTTGCAATTTTTATAAAATCGAAAATTATGTATTGTATACGTAGGCTTACACATTCAATGCACTACGAAATCGTACCAAATATTCTGTTACATTAGTTGGCAAAGCAAACAGCGGCAACACCATTCTTTGTGTAGATTTATTCTGGAATCGCGTCCATCCCCTCGGAGGGCGTTAAACACCTCTCGTTACTCCCTCCTAGATACCGTCCAGAGTGTGTTTACTGCATAATTCATGGTGCATGACCGAAGGCCGCGATAGCGTGATTCATTTGCCCAGTTTCGCCTTCTCATGTGATAAATGTGGTCAAGGGGCCGTTGTTTTATTTAACAATGCTAGTTGTAGCTTTTAAATTGATTACTGAGAAGGTAGAACGCAAGAAACAAAAAAATAGATGAGAGATTTTATTTTATAAGATACAACAACAAAATATAAACTAAATCATCCGTTATGCAGCATTTTTATGCTGTACTAGCTTTTGCCCGCGGCTTCGCTCGCATTAAATTCGGTTAACACGGTACTTTCATTTATCACTATACATAGGATTTCCCCTCCCTCCAACTTTAAAGGTTTCGGGGTCAATAACAGATTTTTTTTAGCAAAAAATATGTTATAGTGAGCTAACCTTAAAAGATAGACATATGCTGTCGCGGACTTTTTTGTAGACCTTTAAATGGAGAACAATACTCTCATACATGACTTTTGTGTAACTTTAACCGTTACGCAGGTACGCAGCGGAAGCTCCAAGTATGAAAAAATACCCCGATTAAAATTTTTAATTTAATCCAATTAAATTTCTAACAAATAATAGCAAACATGCAAAGAAAACAGAGAAGTAAGAAATGATTGTCACGAATGAGGGTATTTGTAATTTAATAATCTGTCAAGTATAATAGCAAGTTGCTCTCTTCCCATTGGTTATTATTCGCGTGACATTTGGATATTTAATGTCACTACAAACATCAGTGACCAATCGAAATTATCCTAGACCTTTCACCAACGTAGCGCCATCTAGTGAGGTTTTACATTGCAAAAACCCTCATTCCACTTATACAATAGATTTTTTAAATGAACACAATGTACAGTTGAAGATGTCAATGTGAGAGCAATGATTATTATAGGATCAAATCATCCTTCAGATCAGAAATCAGAGCGTCGGTGGCTCAATGGTGTGGACTGTCGCCTTCCTACCAGGAGGGCTGAGGTTCAAATCCGGACACGTACCAATGTGTTTTCTAATTTTCGAAAATATATGTACGTTATCCGACGCTCTTACAGTGAAGGAAAACATCGTGAGGAAACCTTCATGCACGCCTGCGAAGAATCCGCACTGGGCCCGCGTGGACGACTAAGGCCTAATCACCCTATACGGGTAGGCTCGTGCCCCTCGGTGGGGACGTTTAATGAGCTGATGATGAAATCATCCTTAATATACGACAATTTTTGGACACATTGTTGTTGGTTCCTGGCACACTAAATACTTGAGAGATGCGTACTGAGCGAATATAGATGAGATGGAGTATTTATAATTTTATTTTAAGAGATAAGTTGGCAATGACGCCTGATTATATGCGGTCTACTTGTGATCTCGAAAAACGAGCAATTATATCGTAAATATAATTATGGCATTGCGCTTTTAATAGAATTTACCGATTTGCCCTACATTTCAAACATATGTAGAGTGACTCTCTCTATGCCAATATGTAGGAAAAAGCCTCATAATTACGAAACTTATTTCATCATCTAACATCCTAAATTTCGCAAATAAAGACTACGTTTAAAACTCTACGTCAAAAGTCGTCTCTATAGATATATTATATTATAATAGAAACATGCTTACAATTTTTAACACAGTACTCGTAATAAGGAAAGTGTATCCTCTCTTTATGTCTTTATTTTAATGTGTTTTGTGTCTAATAAGTTTTGTTTTCAACGACTGTCTTAAGTCTTAAGAGTTTGCCATAGCGGCACAGTTACGGTAGGGTCTTCCCACAGGCCCTTTACATTTCAAACATTACTTTTAAAATGTACCTCAAAAGTTGGTTTGTAGAATGCATTAAAATTTATCCTGAACAATGTAATTCGTGGTGACAGTAGTCCTTATCATAAAGCAATAATGAAAAGTGCTGACGCGTCGCATGTATCGCTCCCCCAAATCCCTTGTTTTGTCGCACTTCGTCTGCTCCTTTTCTTTCCCATACAGATGTGCGAGTTATTTGTTGAAATTGAATAAGTTTGTTGTAATGTGGTTTCAATTGAGATCTCTATGGGATAGAATGTGGAAAACTTGGAGTTAATGTATAGGCTGTAAACTAGCGTGTTTACATATTGCTCTTCAACTTAGGCTGTTCCCAAACTGTACTAGAACAGTTATTAGTACCTCATATTATGATGTTTTCGAATTCCTTAAGATTCACGGGCCAAATACTGGCCCGGTCCTTTGGAAGGCATGTGTGGGGCCAAATCAACAGCACCCTTTACGAGTGTTAAATCAATGTATGAGTTACACGTGACGGATGCCATCACAGAATGTACAAGTACAATATAATACAAACCCATGATGACCTTCGCCCAGTGGCGTGCACTCTATATATGCAAATAAGCCCTGTGTGTCCAGACAACCCGGAAAATCGTACCCAACATATTAAATAATTCCCACTTATTCGCCTATTTTCCTCTACAGATTTGAAACCATAGACGATCTGTTGCCATCAACAGCACTCAATTTGACCAAAATGTAAATATTTTTTTTGTTATTAGGGTGACTCAATTTGCACACCCTACTCATAATCTCTGTGCACGCCACTGCCCCGCCATTATTATTTATACAGTTTAAAGAATTTTAAAACTGTCGTATTATATGAAGTCGTAAAATATGTAAAGCTGAATAGGAAAGACTTACGTAAGTGGTGGTAGGCAAAGCACAGATGTAGATGAAGAGGCATAACCCAGCCACGAAGAGCTCTCTGTGGCGGCCGAGTATCCGCGGGTACTCATCGCACAGCGCCGTTGTCACCGCTTCGAGTCCTGCGCACGTCAACCGCAGCTTTAAGCTTGAGCTCAGATAAACATCAATATAGTGAAACAATACTGAAAAGAGTGATCATCGATTATCTTGCCGATTCTCCATGATAATAGGACTTTTACCCAAACCGTTGTTACATTCATTAGTATCTGTTAAATATTTATTGAAATAAAGGTATTTGAGTTACAGTTCGTGTACTCTAAGTTAACAAATATAGCTAGGTTCTCTCTTGGAGAATATCATGAATATGTGTGTATTTATTTTTAAGAAAACGAATGCTAGCCGACATAGCTTGCAGGAACAGCAGGTTGAAGTGGCATTGGGATCGGCGGCCGGTGGAGCAGACGAGTTTTGAAGTGGAGACTACGTCTTGGCATGTACAGCACAGCTCTACGGCCCGATGGATTTATAAATTGCGGAAGGTTGCTAAGTGTAGGCTGGAAAGAAAGAGAAGAACCAGGACATCTGGCGCTTAATAGGGGAGGCCAGCAGTAGGCGTTTGTCAACAATTTTACCATCATAATTATTGTGACAGCAGGAATCATCAAAAGTGACCCATAATGAAAATTACCGTTGAATTCAAATTTTTTTTAACTCGTGTCTTGACACTCTATACATACATTCTGAACTAATTTAATGCCTTTATTATGCTCTTCAGGGACGATCAATCGATACCATGTCACAGTTCACTCCTCATGCTCCTTTAAAATATAATTTGAACCATAACAGCGATATCATTAAATACATATTCCTATACTCATACTTATGTATTAAAATTAACCTCCAAAAGTGCTATCCAGGCCAAGTGTGATGAGCATGAGGAAGAATATGATGGCCCAGAAGACGGAGCCGGTCATGGTGGCGATGGCCTCTGGGTACACGATGAACACCAGGCCAGGCCCTTCCAGGCCTACCTCTTCTATGCTCTTGTTCTGAACGTGCGCCATGTACCTAAGGAAAGATGGGAATGTTGTTTATTTGTCTTTTTGTATGCAGATGTATACGTAGGCAGTGGCGTGCACTCCATATATGCAAATAAGCAGTGCATACATTGTGTGTTCACACAACGCGGAAAATCGCCAACATATGAAATGATACCCACTTATTCGCCCATTTCCCTCAACAGATTTGAAACCATAGGCGATCTGCTGTCATCAACAGCACTCAATTGGACAAAAATGAAAATTATTTATTGTTTTTGCGATTAGTGTCTCTCACATTGCATACTACTCATGATCTCTGTGCACGCCACTGTAAATATGGTACACTTACACGTACACTTGATTTAAAAAATAAATTAAAGATTTATCTCCATGTGTACGACTTAACATTATTAATGTCTTAGTAAATGCATCCTGTATCCACGAAATCATGACCTCGATTTCTTTTTATTTATATTGATTTGAATTCTAATTGATTTAAGAACTCACAAAATATTAACTAAGTTTTAAATCTATACTAATATATAAAGCTGAAGAGTTTGTTTGTTTGAACGCGCTAATCTCAGGAACTACTGGTTCGATTGAAAATTCTTTCTGTTAGATAGCTTATTTATCGAGAAGGCTATAGGCTATATATCATCACGCTACGAGAATAGAAGCGGAGCAGCAATGAGAATGTTTCAAAATCGGGGGTATTTTTTCATACTTGGAGCTTCCGCTGCGTACGCTGAGTAAACGGTTAAAGTTACACAAAAGTCATGTATGAGAGTATTGTTCTCCTTTTAAAGGTCTACAAAAAAGTCCGTGAGAGCATATGTCTATCTTTTAAGGTAAGCTCACTTAATATCAGCGCTACGTTATAATAATTATTTGTCACGGCAGCCTATGCTGAGACCGGGCCCATTTACCACATGTGTTTTTTTTTTTAAATGTTTCAATACCTTTTTTCCTGCCTTTGTGTCATATTTTATTGTAATATAGAGTAAATGTGTAACTGTGTGGTCAATAAATGTTTTTCTTTCTTTCTTTTCTTTTCTTTCTTTCTTAACATATTTTTGCTAATAAAAATTCTAATTAACCCCTAAACCCTTAAAGGAGGAGGAAACGTTGGAGGGAGGGGAAATCCTATGTATAGTGATAAATGAAAGTACCGTGTTATCCCGAATTTAATGCGAGCGAAGCCGCGGGAAAAAGCTAGTTATTATATAAACTTATAAAAGTTGCTTCTACCCTACAATGACAGTACTTACCCTAATACCGAGAAGATGACAAAACCCGCGAGGAAGCTCGTGAGGCAGTTGATGGAGGAAGTGATGAGGGCGTCCCGGTAGCAGTTGTTGTTGAACTTGTTGTAGCTGGACAGTGCCAGCAGCGTGCCGAACCCTGGGCCCAGGGAGAAGAAGATCTGGGATGCTGCGTCTATCCACACCTAATGGAAGTTAGTGTCATGTGAGTTAACTAGGCAAAATTATTTTGTATATTATTTGGCTGGGATGTAAGTTTAAGGTTGTAGTTAGTTTTTGTGTGTTATGCACTTCTTTGTTTCGGGATGAGGGCACTGTAACCAGTTAACTCATTGAACGAAGGTATCCAAACACAAAAGAAAATCTACTGTGTCTGGCGGTCAAAGAAAAAAACTTTCTTGCCTCTGCGGCTGACAATCGATATGGTGTTATGGTTGAAAGCTCAAAATCTGTACTTCACTACAATTTTCACTCGATGCATATACAATGGGAACACCACACCTTAAAACGTGTCTACTACCACTTCAACGGCTGGACTTGGCCTTTCCCAAAGTAATCATCTTTGAGTAATATATGACTAAAACCCGCTGGGATAGTTCAGGGCGTGGTGGGTAACCCGAACTTTAGAGAGCAGGATCTACCACATGCAGGTGAGCTTGGTGGAGGTCCCAAGAGTTAAAGGCTCTATGGCTGTATCCACTTCCATAACATAAAACTTAAAAAAAACACTTTATAATATGATACCTTGGAGTTCAGGAGTTTGTGCCATTCTGGTGTAAGGTAGTATCGGATGCCTTCGGTGGCGCCTGGCAGAGTCACTCCTCTTGCAAGAAGGATTAATAGAACGGCATACGGAGCTAAAGCTGTCACCCACACCACCTGTTGAGAAGTGAGATCTACTGAAACACTGACTTGCAGTCCATGCTTAATTAAAACTACCAAAACGTAATTCATGGAACATGGAACGTGGAAACTCATGTGATCAAAGCCAGGGGGTCAAGTATTAATCAAGACCAAGGCAGCTGGGTAAAGCACCCTTAATGATTTAGCTCGTTCAAAATGTTTCAGGAGCTAGTTAAAGTACCTGCTGCACTGATCCAGTGCAGATTGGCCGGTTCCTTAAGGACCGTTTGCATGGCAACAGGCTAGGACTAATTTAATTCTTTGTCATGGGCGTAGCCACACTGCACAAGCGCCCCAGCTGGCCCCACTCTGGCACCAACATATTTATAAAAAAAAATACCGGGGGAGGAGGGGGATAGGTTCACTGTTGCCCCACCGGAGCCCAAGACTGGCTACGCTCATGGAGGTCTACCATAAAGTTTTTCACCTGGACTTATTAATTGGATACTTGTTATCTTAAGCGAGTTATCAGAGTATCTCCAAGTGGGCTCCCATGCACGTCACCATCTGTACCGTGGTCACCTCTCCAAAAACCTTTGTCAGTGCGGAACAACTTACCTTTCCTGTGCTCCGAACTCCCTTCCACAGCGAGAAGTAGACCAGCACGAAGACTCCCACTACGCACAGGGCCAGAGACGGTTTGATGGGACCCATGTTGTCCAGACCGTTGGATCGGTGCTGTTCCAGGACGTTGCGTCTAGAGCAAAAGGCTTGTTATGTTTTGTGGAAATTAGGTTATTATTGGCTTTGGAAATATTATAAAACTATGTAAGATTTGAACCAAATAATAATTAGTTAATAGCCAATCTAGTGAAAAAGACAAAGTAAATTTGAATATGCTCTGATCTTGTATAAATAATATTATTTTTATAAAGTTTCCTATTATTATGCTCATAAATATAATGTGTTTATCAGGTGTGAAGGACTAAAGGAAAAGCGTAAAGTGAAAAATACAAAAGAGATTTGACGAGTTGCTAATGTTGAATAAAAGAAATATGTTGACGAACATTTTCGAAAAATAGTAAGCACTCATTCCAATTAAACCAACTTTATAAATTATATCAAGACCAAATACAGAGCAACTGCTGGTAATATTTCGCACTTATTTGCAATCGAAAGATCAAAAAGCATTTTCGTCTTGTAAGTGGCATCGGCGTTATGCTTAGCCCAC
>PQWD01008446.1:0-28860 GCA_019425675.1 Leucinodes orbonalis | reverse complement strand
CCATTCATCGTATACTAGTATGAAATGATTTCCCCCACGGATAGCCGCGAAGGAGAGATTTTTAATGGCCCCGATACCTGTCCCCCAGGGATACGCGACAATCACTTAAAGCTGTCTAATAGGGCTAAGTATCTATGAAACACTTTGCGATTTATTGAAAAAACTTGCTTGAATTTGCGATGGTGTCTCGTGAGAATTATAGATTTAAGTTTTCTTTTCGGATTGTATATATGACAACGCGAGGATTATTATCATTAGATAAACATAAAGAACATACTGTTCGAACTCGTGATAATCCATCAAGTCTTAGACTGAATGCGCTAAAGTTTGAGAATCGCCTTCTTAAATTAAAACATCCGTAAACTTGCTAATATGTTTCTTATTGTCTGTCTGCAATAGTATTTGAGCAAAAAGTCCCGAAACATCACCTATAGGTAAATCTTTGAAAACGTATCTATCTATATAACGTATATGGTAGATGATTGTCTTAATTTTACTTACGTTTATTGTTTTAAGACAACAAGAATTTATCTTGAGTTGGTATAACCATGTATAACAAGTCAACTTACCTTTTAAGGCCGGACATATCCTCTTCCAAAGAGTGAGGCAACCACAGCGATGGTACTGCCCCAGCGCCAGTTCCATGAAGAAAAGCGGTAGACCACCAAACAATAACATCACGCAGTACGGAATCAGGAATGCTCCTACACGAATAATACATCGTTGAGATTTAACATTGTCGTATAATAGCAATCACAAGTGTTACACTTAAAAGGAGTCTCCAGCCATTGTAATGTAATTCTGTATAAGATACTCATAAAGATTTTTCATTTTCAAGATTTTTTTCTTCATTTTCATTTTCAATCATCATTATTATCAGCCTATAATTTCCCACTGCAGGACACAGGCCTTCCCACATAGTGTCGGACGGTCGCAAACGATCTTTTTTTTTAGAGTTCCGTAGTCTAATGGCAAAAAACGGAATCCTCAAAGATTCGTCATGTGTCGTCTGTCGTCTGTCTGACTGTCCATCCGTATGTCACACCCTTTTTTCTCCGAAACTATTAGCAGTACACTGTTCAAACTTTGTTAGTAAGTGTATTCTGTGCACCCCTATTAAATTTTGATAGATAACTTCAAAAACGAATGTTTGGAGGTTCCCCATATATTGAATTAATCTCAACCATTTTTTTCGTCTAACCTACACGTGTGGGGTATCGATACGCTTGCTTAAAGTTCAGAACTCGTCGTCTCTGACTGCTATCGGCTCTGCAACATACGTGGCCAGCCACTTCAACTTGCTGATCCGACAGACATGCCAATAAGACATAGCTCGCCATAGTATAACATTTAAAATAAATAAAAAATAATGTTCAATGATCATGTCATGCCACAACCGATATGCGTCGATGGCATCCTTCTCGAAGTTGTGCAAACTTGGGCCAACCGATCCAACTTGGCCGGCACAATTTCGAGAGGGAAGCTAGTAGGAGGATTCAGTTGGGCTGGGCGGCATTCGGCAAGTTACGTCGGGTCTTCACGTCGACGATTCCGCAATGCTTGAAGACAAAAGTCTGAGCAATGCGTCCTACTCGTACTAACATACGCAGCTGAGACATGGACACTGACTGCGGGATTGGTTCACAAGTTCAAAGTCACTCAATGCGCAATTTAGCGAGTTATGCTCGGGGTCTCTCTTAGGGATAAGATCAGAAATGATTTAATCCGTAAGAGAACTTAAGTTACCGACATAGCCCGCCGGATCAGCAAGTTGAAGTGGCAGTGGGCTAGTCACGTATGTCGCAGAACCGATGGCCGTTGGAGCAGACGAGTTCTGGAGTGGAGACCGCGTCTCGGCAAGCGTAGCGTAGAACGCCCTCCGGCCCAATGGACCGACGACTTGCGAATGGTCACTGGTGGAGGCTGGATGAGAAAAGCGGAGGACCGGGATATCTGGCGCAAAATGGGGGAGATCCACTGCTGGACATACCAGCAATGGACTAAGATAGGCTGAATAGGAATAGTATATATTACAAAGTGTACAAGATGGTCAGGACGCTCACTGGATGGTAAGTAATATCTGATTGAATTCAACAACTCACCGCCGCCATTTTGATAGCAGATGTATGGAAAACGCCAGACGTTGCCCAGGTCGACTGCAAACCCCACCACGGCCAGCAGGAACTCGGCCTTCTTGGCCCAGGTCTCCCGCTGGCGCGCCGGCGTCAGCGACCACCACCGAGGGTCTTCTGCGGTGGCTAATGTAATACCAATATTATTCTGTACACCGTGAAATGAGCATCGGTGGCTTAATGGTGTGGACCACAGACATCCGAATATACAATTAGACTGGACAAGCCGCCAAGTTTATAGGCAGTCCCAGTGTCGCAATTTCTTTTCGGTTGTTACCTGTGAAAAGTTATTATATTTCTTGGTAAATTTACTGATTCATTGCAATGAGGGCATGTTACAATTGCACAGGATGGCATTTTGGGAAAAAACGGTAATTTCTTCTAATATTCGTGCGCCTTGACTCGTCTCACAGAGCGTAAACTGGCAGCCAGTGTATGCTCGTTGAGCTTACATTTGTCGCACTTAAAAACGCGGCTTGCCCCATCTCCTGTATTGGGAAATCTGTGGTGTGGACTGTTGCCTTCCACCCGGTGGATGCAGGTTTAAATCCGACACCTACCAATTGCTTTTCAAATTTTCGAATCCTATATCCGACGCCCTTACAGTAAAGGAAAACATTGTGCGGAAACCTACGCACGCCTCCAGAGAAATTCAAAGGTTGTGCGTGAAGTTGGCCAATAGACGTATACAGGTTGGCTAGTGTCCCTCGGTGGGGACATAAAATGAGCTGATGATGAAAAGAGACGTGGTGTGGGTAATCGTAGCCATGTTGTATAAGGTGGCCGACTCTCTTTCTGTAGACTCAGCTCAGTAGTGGTTTTCGTTATAATTACAAATGTTATCATTTAATTTACTAAATTGTTGATGTTATATTTTAAGTTCACTAAATTGTTATTTTTCAAAGCTGTTCCACTATTATTTCTATCAATACCATTACTAGCTGAGACGACCTTTGAACTTCTTTTGAACTATTGTCAAATTCCATCTCCGGGCAGTAGAAACATTAGTAATAATAAATAAATACCTACTGACATACACCAGCGCCATCTACTCGTAGTCCAAACTAGCATTTAGCCTGCCCAAGGGCCGGGTCGACGTCCACAACCATTATACCAAATGGGTCGTCAAATAAGTGTAGAGATTTTAAGTACCAAGGGTTCCAGGTTTGATTCCCGGTACAAACATGAAGTAGAGCGTCGGTGGCTCAGTGGTGTGGACTGTCGCCTTCCTATCGGGGGGGTTGAGGTTCAAATCCCGACATGTACCAATGTATTTTCGAATTTTCGAAAATATATGTACGTTATCCGACGCTCTTACGGTGAAGGAAAACATCGTGATGAAACCTTCATGCACGCCTGCGAAGAGATTCGAAGGTTGTGTGTGAAGTCGTCCAATCCGCACTGGGCCCGCGTGGACGACTAAGGCCTAATCACCCTATACGGGTAGACT
The DNA here is from genome assembly GCA_019425675.1 of Leucinodes orbonalis. Lineage (NCBI taxonomy): Eukaryota > Metazoa > Arthropoda > Insecta > Lepidoptera > Crambidae > Leucinodes > Leucinodes orbonalis. The sequence continues at coordinate 25,278 of PQWD01008446.1, read as the reverse complement.
CGTGCCCCTCGGTGGGGACGTTTAATGAGCTGATGATGATGATGACAAACATGAAGTGTAACTCACGGGTGCTGCGGCGCGGGCGGCGGCTGGGCTGGCGCGCGGCGCGGGAGCGTCCGGCATCTCGGCCGGCTCGCACTCACTGCGCCGCTCCGACACAGGACTCTCGCCCTATACAACAAACGTTATACAGGTAATCAAGAATATGGCAATTTAAAATAAAGTACTATCGTGAAAATCTATTGTGTCTGGCGTCATTGGCGGTCAAAGGGTTAAAGTACATCCACCAAATATGAGGCAAATCTTTTGATGCCAAAATCAAATATTTTTATATAATATGTATATAATATGTTAATACTTTGCAATTGATCAAATATATATAACATTAACAAAAAATGGTTGACGTAAAAAATGATAATTTTCAAATAAATATGGGGTCAGCCGGGCTCACGTTGCGGTACGGCAAAGGGTGGCGCAGGCGTGGTGGGGCGGGCAGCGTGGTAAATAAAGTAGTATAAGATAAGATAAAAATTCTTTATTTCACATAAGATAAAAAACAAACAGCACAACAAGTAACAACAAAAGACAAGTACAAAGTAGGCGGCCTTATTGCTTAGGTAGCAATTTCTGCCAGGCAACCTTTGGGTGGAAGAAAATTTTTTATATGTAAGCAGGCTAGTGCAAAACGAACCAAAACTTAATCTAAATGCATAGTTATAAAACCATATTACATAAACTAAGTACATATTAGCTATAATAAATTATCGAATTGCTTAATGCAGTGCGATAATTCATTAATCATTTATTTTGTAAAACTTTAATGACAAATCTATATATTAGTTCCATCCTTCCATCATATGAGTACAATAATAGGTCCAATGGATGCCAATGATTCAAGTTCACCCTGTATATTATAGCCATATTACCTAGAGGATTTCCTAACACATAGCTTTCTCTTCAACATGTCCACTGGTGGATATAGGTCTCCCCCATTTTGCGTCCGATATCTCGGCCCTCCACTTTTCTTATCCAGCTCCATCAGAGACTTCTTTCGCAAGTCGTCGGTCCATCGGGCCGGAGGCGTGTAGGTACTGATGAGATTCTTAATTAATATATTTTCTTTTATCCATAAGTTATTCTTGTAAACTGTCACACCTAAAGTCACATTTAAAAATTGGTCTTAAATCTATTTGACCTGGATAAACAAACAGCTTTGTGGAAAACGGACGAAGTGCCTGCAAGTTGTTATCCAGAAAAACGATACAATTTGCCGTGTTTGCGAAGAGTAAACCGTTGCCGGCAAGTGATTGCTTAGCAAATAAAAATAATGAAAAACGACTCTTCACAGATTTCGTGGTCAGACTTTTTCGGTAATCGCTTAAGTAACATCTTTAGATCACAAGTTAACAACTTCACTGTGGTCTATAGGTGACTGTACTTATCACCAGGTAGGCCAATGATTTGTATAATCGTGGTTAAACATTTAACAACTTCACTATAGGTGGCATATATAAAATATATAAAAGTTTTCAAACATGACAGAATTTATATGACTAAGCATGCGGAGTTTTACGTCCTAGACAGGGACTTTTCATTCTATTTAATAACTCCTACTTCCTAAAATGTATCTATTACATATAAATTAGTCTGTCTGTTTGTTCCGGGTAATCTATGAAACGGCTGAATGGATTTAGACGGGACTTTTTCAGCAAGAAGCTGATTAATAAGGAAAAACATAGACTATTTTTATTTCAGACAATACTTTTGTTTTGGAAAAATAAATAATGTTTTAACGCGCGGCGGCTATGCTCGCGTGATTTAACGAAGTGATTTTATGTTATGTTTTACTGCGGGAGAAAATCTTATATCGCCGGTAACACCGCGGAGCCGGCTAGTCCTTAATAAATTTAGCTTTAAATCTGTAGGTATTTTTATACTACTAACGTAAAAGGTCTGAAAACCAAACCGTCGCATCCGTTACTTTTATCCCGTACATGAACACTGCCTCTAGAAAGGGATCTAACAATTAATTTGGTGTGTCAATTAAAACTGTAAGAGCGGGGTGGATCTTTTAGTGCTGATGCGCGTAATTGAAACTGGCGTTATTGGAGTGATTTTTATGGGCTACGTACGTAGGTGAGCTTAGGTGGAGATACATTTATTATGGCTCGAATGCCTTGCGAAAAATTTTTTTGACAACCCTATTGGTCGATATCATATTTCTGTTATATCCTTCTTTATGTCAATAAATGGACGGGACAATCAGTATGCTCACCTGGTGGTAAGTGATACGCCTGACCATGACAGAAGAAGTGTGGAAGGAAGATATAACAGTAGGTAAGTAGGTAGGTAGGCCTTGCACCCGTCACCCGAGACGAGAAATGTTAAGTTTCTCATACCGGGTAATTTTTCTAGAGTGCTTCATCCCGAAACACAGAAGTACAAAGTACTATTTAACGGGACCGTATCTCTTTGAGTAGTTATCCTGAAGACAGTTCTTTTAATTTTAATAAGTACAAATAACATATATTTATATATTTTCTGTTAATACAATAATTGAAACACTCAGCAGACCAAACGGGCTCGTATGAAGCGATGGGAAGCGACCCGACGGGATGACACTCGTGCCTTGGAAGATGGGACGGCCTTTGGTTTGGGATGCTACTTGTGTAGACACCCTAGCGCCTTCCCATCTTCATCTAAGCTCCGTGGAAGCGGGTTCTGCTGCTGCTTCGCAGAGGTCCTTAAGCGGCGCAATATGAAAGTATTGGAGATACTTACATTTTGAACCGTTTGGGGTCGAAACATTAGGCTCATGGGGACCAAGTGCCCATAAACTTCATCGTGATTTGGCTAAGCGTTTGCCAGAGTCATCTCACGATACGAAGGCTGGTCTTTATCTCGGACAGAGAATTAGCCTCGCAATGCAGTGTGGCAACGTGACCACCTCTTGGGCACCTTTCCACATGATGGCGACCTCAATCAGATATTTTATTTATAGGGAGTATTCCCCATGAATAAATATCTTTTTGTATTTATTTATGTTTTAGGCTTTTTGTAAATATGTATATATTTGAATTATTTTTGTTTATCTTGTAAGTTATTTTTACAATATTGTATATTTAAATACATTGAAACCAATAAATATGAGGTCAATTGAAGATAGTGAGCAATGACGTCACATATCACTAATCTCAGCAGACTAATTCAAATTGACATATTCTTAAGCGCGAAAGTTTTGTACGATTCGGGGATCGAATTCTGAACTCATGGTGTATTAACCAATTTCTCAACCATTACACCACATAGGCCGTTAAATATATTCACCAAGTGTAATTTGTACACAAGCTGGCATTAAATGGATGCTAAAGAGCAACCAGTTTTATTGGCAATAACAGTTTTAATGCCTCGTAAAAGAGGTACAAAGTTCTTAACAAAATATCCCTTGCGTGGACGTTTCGCTATTTGTCGACCGAAAACCTAACATCCCTGAATAATATATTAAGCATTATTTATATTATCAGCCTTACAGAGTAACTATTACCGATACAGATAGAGTACCGATGGCCGTTGGAGCAGACGAGTTCTGGAGTGGAGACCGCGTCTTGGCTAGCGTAGCGTAGGACGCCCTCCGGCCCGATGGACCGACGACTTGCGAAGTCACTGGGAAGCTGGATGAGAAAGGCGGAGGACGGGATGTCTGGCGCAAAATGGGGGAGACCTATGTCAGCCGTGGACTGACAATAGTTGAAAGAGAGATAAACTATTGCGTTTCTTGCCGAGTCTGCTCAGATAGATTTAACTTTCCGATTGGAAAGAGAGAGAAGGCTAGAGACAGAAAGAAGAGATCACATATTTCAATCCTTGAACACAATTTAGCATTTCTTGAAATTTCAGCTGTTCAATCGTTAAAGATCTGCATTTGCAGTAAGTTTGTGAATTCGACAAAAAATGACCAATTTGTAGAGACCCCCACGACGATTCTGATTATTCACCACTCACCACTCTTTATCCGTTTTTTTATTTATGTAGAATGAATTGATTTGAACGAATTGGGTGTTCTAAAGTACCTTTAGATCGATGCCAATTGATGTAATAAGACTTCATAAATATATTTAAATATACCTACTTGAGACGACTAGATGCTTAAAAGAATACTACAATTCACATTACTGAATACATGTTCATGTTATCTGTAAGTTATAAGGATACTCGTACAACATTTATTAATATATAAAAAAAAATTAGGAGTTTTGTGGAGTAATCTGCGACATTCCGACTGGGTCACGGTAGGCATGCTCGGGACGACGCGAATCGTGTTGTTTGAACAAAGCCTCATGTTTTTGAAGATTGTGAAATCTTAAACACACAAAATAATATCCATTCACACAGTGCCATCTAGTCCAAACTAAGCATTTAGCTATAACATAGGTACTAACAACGGATAACATACTTATTATAATATATTATATATATATATATTATATATATATATAATAATATATATATATTATATATATAATATATAATATATATATATATATATTATATATATTAATATATATAATATATATATATATATAAATATATATAAAGTGTATATCTTATATCTATACTAATATATAAAGCTGAAGAGTTTTGTTGTTTGAACGCGCTAACTCAGGAACTACCTGTTCGATTTGAAAAATTCTTTCAGTTAGATAGCTTATTTATCGAGGAAGGCTATAGCTATATATCATCACGCTACGAGTAATAGAAGCGGTAGCAGCAATGAAGAATGTTTCAAAATCAGGGTATTTTTTCATACTTACGGTTAAAGTTACACAAAAGTCATGTATGAGAGTATTGTTCTCCTTTTAAAGGTCTACAAAAAGTCCGCGACAGCAATGTCTATCTTTTAAGGTTAGCTCACAATAACATATTTTTGCTAAAAAAAAATCTGTTATTGACCCCGAAACCTTTAAAGGGGAAATCCTATGTATAGTGAAAATGAAAAGTACGTGTTAACCGAATTTATGCGAGCGAAGCCGCGGGCAAAAGCTAGTTTAATAATAGATGCATATTTGTAATACATATTTAAAATTTATATTTCGTCATGAAGTCTATGTCAAGCAATCCATGCATTCCTCCGGAAGTCCTTTCGTATCCGCGTACTAAGCATCTTTGTTGTAATTCGGCTGTTTGACCTTGACGCGATGAATTTATCTCAGAATTCATTGAAGAAAATTGCTATACAATTTGTGAGCTTTTATTGCATAACGTGGATGAAATCGTCTAGCACAAATTTAACGGCTATTTAAAGAACATAAAGTTTTCTGGAGGTTTCGTTTATTTCTCGTTCGTATGTTAAAGACGCAATTCATGATTTTGGTTAGATCCTAGTAAACTTTTGAAATACTAAATATACGGATAAATTAACAAAAACTTATAAAGAACAAAGTATTCTCATGCCCGAATTGACCGACCATGCAGATAATCTGCCACTGTAGTGTTTAATTTCAATATTACACGTTAAACAAGCAAACAGTTATACTGGAAAATCGTGGCACGTGACTCTCAGTTAGCGGACCTTCGCAAAAACCGCCCAAATACCAACATTTGACGACGAGCGTTGAGACATCGGCTATTACACCAAGGGTTCCGGGTTCGATCCCGTACAGTAAAACATTTGTGTGCATGAACATGTCTGTTTGTAGTACAGTCTGGTGTTTTCTATGTATAATATGTATGTATTTACAAAAGTATATAAGTATGTTTATTCCGTTGTTAGTTTCCATATTACAGGCTCATGCTTAGTTTGGGGCTAATGTCGCTTGTGAATGTCAGTGGATAACTATTTATTTTCCATTATTGTTTTAAAATTTTACGTGTAAACTGGTCAACATATTCATTGAAAATTAAAATAACCCAAGCTTCTATAAGCACGCCTGCGAAGAGTTTCAAGTTGTGTGTGAAGTCGTCCAACCCGCACTGGGCCGCGTGACGACTAAGGCCTATACACCCTATACGGGTAGGCTCGTGCCCTCGGTGGGACGTTTAATGAGCTGATGATGATGATGATGAAGCTTCTATAAGACTGAATGAACATCTCCGGAGTCGTGAGTTCGAATTACACAGGGAATCGCATGATAAGTAAGTTTATGCCATATCTCCCAGTTCCGATAAGACATTGCAGGCTCAAACACCTGAGTGTGTGAAAATAAAGATGATTTTACCGTCGGTCCCGGTTAACTTTAATATAGTTTATTATTTAACAAGTGATAGGCTCGGTACTGCGTCGTAGGTAGGTACCACAGACATCCGAATATACAATTAGACTGGACAAGCCGCCAAGTTTATAGCAGTCCCAGTGTCGCAATTTCTTTTCGGTTCTTACCTGTGAAAAGTTATTATATTTCTTGGTAAATTTACTGATTCATTGCGATGATGCATGTTACAATGCACAGGATGGCATTTGAAAAAAAAAACGGTAATTTCTTCTAATATTCGTGCGTCTTGACTCGTCTCACAGAGCGTAAACTGGCAGCCAGTGTATGCTCGTTGAGCTTACATTGTCGCACTTTAAACCGGCTTGCCCCTGGCTTGCCCCGGCTTGCTTGTATTGGGAAATCTGGTAGGTACCAATGCAGTGCCAGATATCGTCCCGTCAGAGTGCTATGCACTTTTGTGTTCGGGATGAGGACACTGTCTGATCATTGGTATCAATCTCCATCAAGTGAGCGTCCTGATCGGCTTGTACACTTTTTAACATGAAAAAAAAACAGAAATCAGCATTATTTTATTATAAGCCCGCGTGTTGGGTTGCGGCCCAAATTGCGAATAATATGCAGACCTGTTTTCTACCGGCACGTCATCATCATCATCATCAGCTCATTAATCATCCCCACCGAGGGGCGCGAGTCTACCCGTATAGGGTGATTAGTGCGCCAAGTATTGGACGACTTCACACAACCTTCGAATCTCTTCGCAGGTGTGCATGAAGGTTTCCTCACGATGTTTTCTTACCGTAAGAGCGTCGGATAACGTACATATATTTTCGAAAATTCGAAAACACATTGGTACGTGTCGGATTTGAACCTCAGCCCTACCGTAGGAAGGCGACAGTTCACACCATTGAGCCCGACGCCTCACATTACAAGCTGATTATGACGTTAGGAAACTAATCCAATTAAAACAATAAACGCTTATTAATTTTCTACATTGGCAATACAAACTAACTGACCGACCGACAATCCTTTAGAAGTACAAACAAGCAAACAGTAGTACTGAGTAAATCGTGGCACGTGACTCTCAGTTAGCGGACCTTTCGCAAAAACCGCCCCAATACCGACAGAAAAAGTAATTACCAACAAATTCCAGTAGTAGCGGCGATTAGTGAAGTGACACGTAACACTAGAATATCGATGCTTTGAGAAACTTAAATGCATTTCTTAAAGAGGAACTAGGTAAAAATAACGACTTCCACTTTTGTTGAAGTTAGAATAATTACTTGTATGTCATCATCGATAGCCTAAAACGTCACACTGCCCCCTCCACACCATAGCTATGGGAGTATGTGTGGCAGTCTAAACATAAGCCCAAGTGAACTAATAGTAAACATATTTTTAATAAAGATGTTTCACCCTTTGACGTTCAAGTGAATTTTGAACTTCCATATGTAGTACTGTTTGGTTCCGTGTTTCCTAAAAACTTAGCAATATTTTATTTGGATGAATAAGCAATTCAAAAAGATTGAAGTGAGAAAAATTTATGTTTTCCGTTTATAAGCGCTTGAAATTAATCAACAATATATTCAAGTATCGATATTTTGAATAATACTGTTTAAAATTTGAAATCCCTAGACATCACTATTTGCAACAAGTCGCCTTCGAATGGGCCGAGTCAACAAAGTTTTTTTTTGTCACGCTAGGGGGCTTCCGCGCGCATCTCTAATTCCCCGTGGAACCATTCCCAAATCAACCCCTACTAATCTCAAGTACCAGATCATTGACTATTTCTACGATCTGTTTTTATAAAAAACTTGCTTCTTAACAATGTACCTATAACAAACATACGCATTTATTATAAATTGTTTCCTACGTAATATCAATTACTGTATAAAATTATAAAAGCCATCCTCAGTGATTCAATTGACGAGTTTTATATTTAAATAATAATTTTTATACGAAAAAAGTGAATTGAAATATTTCTTCAACGCCTACTTAGTCTAGAAACTTTATACGCAGTGGTACAAAACATAGTTAGGGATATGTCATAGAGTGAATATTACCAATTCCTGCGACCACATAACCTAAGTGAAGTCACTGCCGGATTCACCATACTTATTGTAGGTACTTATAATTTGCAAATCATTGAAACTGGAGAGAAGGCACGAATTACGATTTTTGAAAATGCATTTTACGTCATGAGTTGCTTAATTTCAAAACTGTAAAAAGTAAAACTTCTTCAAATAAGTGTGTTATTTAAGTTATTCAGTTTTTAATAAAATACCTTTGTTAACGATCGCTTTGTAAGTTTTTGTCTTTTTCCATTAAATCTATCTGTAAAGGGTTTCTACGTAATAAGTAAGATAAGTAAAAAGAATCAAAGTCAATTCAGAACTCAAATACAAGTTATCAAACACGATCAAATGTCTTTGGCATTAAAATTTTAATTGAATAATTCAACGCCATTTGCCAATTGTATTGACTTTGGAAAGTACCAAATTTTAAGTAAATAAAATTGGATCCCTTTACTATTTTCAACCCTAAATGCTAAATTTGTAAACCGTTTTATATTCTCCCTTATCTTGGAATAAATAACACCTCTTATGCTTATATTATGAATACAAACAAATCAAACTAGCGTCATAATATTCCTTTGCAAGCAAATACATACAATATGTTTCCTGATGTCATATATTCTAAAACATAAAGTCTCTATACAATCATTTATTTGCAAGGACGTTACATGGACTGCCCACTAACAATGACCAAATGGCCTTCAAACACAGGTTCATAAGTACGTGATCGCCGTAGTTCATCATCTAAGTTAAATTCATTGGCAACAAGAAAGGCCACTGCACGTATGTTAGGCAGTCCGGACTCCATGTGCTGGTTAGTCTGAGGCTGTCCTCGAAAGCAGGCAAATTATTTATTCACTTTTATCTAGTAAAGTAAAATTTATTCAGATAACAATTACAACATTCATTGTTAAACAACAATTTTATTTAACTGTTCGGAATAGTGATTATTTTATAATGTTCCGATGTACGAGGGATATAATTTGTTGTGACCAGAAAGCATTGTTTTTTACATGGCAGTATTTGGGAAGAAAACTTTATTGTCCATGGTAACGTTGACTTCTGATAAATTACATAATAGCTACATTTGAGCATAGAAGACGCATTTCTCGAAGACGTCGTCTTGAAGTTTTGCAGAATTGTTAATTTAAAATTTGATTTTGCTTGCTGCATTTAAGGTAGCCTAATTTAAATCTCATGTGGCACTTATCCCCTGAAGCTAGATCTTCCAATGTTTATATGTAATTTTACAGGTAAATATATTCCAGCAAACCTCGACGTATATACTGCTGGATACTGCTAGTCATGGTAAATATTTCAATTTAATTTATGGTTTTCGACATCCCTACTTGAAACGAGTTCGGCGGAGTTGCAAGGTTGTCTATCTGATTAAAGATTATCAATGTCTTCGCTCCGTTTAGTTTTGATAGTAACTTGGAATACTGGCCACTTTCAAGGGCAATAAAATGTAGACAGGTAAATGTATAAAACGGTTCAGCTTTGGTTTTCGGTCGAAGCATTTTAGATTAATTTATTCAAAGATTATGTACCTAGTTTACATATGAAATATACATTTCCAGAATTATGAAAAAGAGTTATGAAATGGGGAGCATATGTGATATAAATTACTAACACTTGTTTCAAGCGATGTTATCTATAGATCTGCCTTAGATTGAAAAATAATGACGATAAATCTTGACTGTCATTATAAGAGAGTGACTCATTTCGTAAAAATAATATGCCCCCTATATGATGGAACCCCACCAAAGATGTTTCGCTTCAGGTGTGTTGTAGGTTTTACACAAAATTTCGTTCCTTTTTTCCAGCTTTTAAATTGTGTAAATATGAAGAGTTCAACATTAAAGCAACGGACCGCTTGGACTGAGATTCTTGGGATTGCGCGCATAACTCCGTTTGTACTTTGAGAGTTTGCTTTGTGCAGAATTTGATAAATTAGATTTCATGAACTAGCTGGACTCCTGACTGTTATTGTACCACATGGTATTGTTCTATTAGGATATGGTAACCAATATTAAACGTACTTTAATTGTCCTCAGATAGGGAAAACAATGAATTAGTTAATTAATGTGGAGAAGAATTAAAAAAAAATGACAGCTAAGCAAACAGCGTACGTATTAGTTAAAGCCAACTATCACCTGAATTACTCCCGTGATGACGAAAAAGCACAATCAGTTACTAACTTGTAACGTGAAATATTAAGTCACTGTATCCTATTATTTCAATGTCTGTCATCATGTCCGCACGCACCTAGATATAGCAAAAGTCATATGAAATATTAGAACGATCTCGGAAACCTTTATTGGTATAAAACGCAGTGCCAAACACTTAAATCATAGCCCAGGTAATAATTTAAGCCGTGACGGATCATTAGCTGTGATTCCCAACGCGTAGGGTGAAAAGCCACAGCTACTTGCAAAGAACCAGGGGAGGTCAACCTTCATCCTGCTTAGTCAAACTAATTAATCGAGTCCATAGTCAAAGCGTCCGTGGCTCAATGATGTGGACTGTTGCCTTCCGATCGGGAAGGCGCAGGTTCAAATCTAGCCACGTACCAATTGAAAATTTCGAATTTTCGAAAATATATGTACGTTATCCGACGCTCTTACGATGAAGGAAAATATCGCGAGGAAATCTGCGTGCGCCTGCGAAGAGATTCATAGGTGGTGCGTGAAGTCCGCCAAGCACCCTATACGGGTAGGCTTGTACCCTTCATTGGGGACGTTTAATTAGCTGATGATGATAGTCAAAGCAAGTACTTGAGTCAAGTGCGTTGTACGGGACGGCAGTTGTAGTGTAATTGTGTTTCGTAAAATAACTTGATATTGGGATTCCATTTTTATATTACAAATACGAGTAACAAAACTTAACACTCGAACTCAAAATATCATTATTAAATTAATGTTTCTAAAGACTCGAAAAGTGATGTTATTTATTAAATATTAAAATATCGACAAGAGATAACTCAACAGTCAATCTTTCAAATTTTCCTTACAGAATGTTATAATTTTTAACTAATATTTTCGTTTAACTTTTAACAACAAAGATGACCACCCAATTTTATGCAATGAAAGGTATTCGTACACAAGTACGCAACTCATAGTCTTTTACCATTTGATCTTCGTACTTGGTTACTGAAGTAAATTAAAAATTTAAGGGACGAAGATTTTGAATTTTTTAATGAGAATAAATTGAGTAACTTAATAATGCATTATAAAGAAAAATAATATTTATAAAAAATACAATAAACATTGCTACATGTATTTAGTGTAGTCAGACGTAACCTTAACAAAAGATGCCATCACATGTTTTAAGAAATTTAAATTGCTTGATGTCTTATTGTTTATTTCATTAACCAAAATGGTTGCGCACCACTGCATAAGCACAGTAGCATGTGATGCTTCGCGCGTCATTAGCGCGTAGAAGTTTGTTTTTGAATGTTTTAGTTTGTCTACGAGCTTTGTACGTGAACTTGGATCTTTAATAATATGATATAAATAATGAATGCAGATATATTTTCTTTCAATTTTTTTCTTTTAAATGGGACAGTCGACGTACTAAATAAAACATGGATAACTAGAGATTGACGTGAATTTCAATTTTTTGTAAAAAAAAATTTCAATCATCAAATCATGCCCATATGAATAAATGATATTTGTCATAAATACGTCAAAGATGACGTCTTACTTGAAGTTGTGTAGGCATATTACGAACTACTTAATATTCACACATATTTCATACGTGCGGGTTATTTGAGTTCTTTCCTAGGGATAATGTTACCCGTGAAAGAACTTAAGTAACAGAGTAGTGGGTTAGTCGTGTATCATCATCATCATCAGCTCATTAAACGTCCCCACCGAGGGGCACGAGCCTACCCGTATAGGGTGATTAGGCCTTAGTCGTCCACGCGGGCCCAGTGCGGATCGGACGACTTCACACACCACCTTCGAATCTCTTCGCAGGCGTGCATGAAGGTTTCCTCACGATGTTTTCCTTCACCGTAAAAGCGTCGGATAACGTACATATATTTTCGAAAATTCGAAAATACATTGGTACGTGTCGGGATTTGAACCTCAGCCCTACCGGTAGGAAGTCGACAGTCCACACCACTGAGCCACCGACGCTCTCTAGTCGTGTATGTTGAGCCTGAATATGCCGTTGAAGCTGATTAATTTAAGAGTGAAGATCGCGTCTTGGAATGAACAGCCTAGATCTTTGGGCCGATGGATCTAGCCTAGATTTGAAATGTATAGGACAGTGAGACAGAACAGGACAGGAGACAAAAGGGATGATTTTAACACCTCCGCTATCATATTGTTAGTCAAGGATGTAAAAAGTATAGATTCGTGATATGTTCACAAAACAACTGAAAAAAGTGTTCCGAATGCAGTGACAGCAGACATAGATATACTTCGAATGAGCATACATTTACCTTAACAAAGACCCTTCAACTGTATTCTCTTTGGCGGTTCGTTTTTGAGGCACGGGTGGTGTTATCTACCTTTATATATACAGAATATCATTGTTCAATATGAATTTTTACAAATTCATTATCAGCCTATAACATGCCAATGTATAATGTAGTTCTTAGGCTTTCCCGTACAGCATAGCTATTGAAAGTTGGACATTAACCACCACGCGGCCCAATGCGGATTGACGGTTTAACGTGCCCTCCGAAGCACCGGAATTACCTTTCCTTGTCAGAAAAAGCTAGATTTTTTTGTCTCATAAAAGTTTATTCGAATCCATAAAAAATTTCTAAAGTTATCTAAAACAGCTTCCTATTCCATGTCACGAAAATCTTAAATTTTCACTTTACGCAATTTTGTTAGTCTGTAAAAGTTCCTATTAATTTCAAATTTAATCTCAAATTTTTGATTGATACAATTTTGTTTGAGCCTATCAAAGTTCCTAAAGTTTTTACCAATAGCGATTCCACATTTAAACAAAATCTCAAATTCATGAAAGTTCCTAAAGTTTTCTCTAACATTCATTTTAATTTAAGATAAATCTTAAATTTTCGTTTCACACGAGTCTAATAAATATCCCAAAGTTTCTTAAACAACTAAACTACATAAAAAAAGAACTCAAATTGTTTTCTTACTTTGATCGAGCCCATGTCGAAAAACTATTCCTCGTTAGAAAAAAACTCAAAATTTGCCTTAAAAAAGTTTGTTCAAGCTCGTGAAAGTTCCCAAAGTATTCTCAAAGAACTACTATCATGTCAGAAGCTAAGCTTCAGTCTTACCTTGCGTTGAAGTAGACGTCAGCGCTCCGGCGACAACAGCCTCATGTCGAACCTCAGTAGATGTGTCATGTTGGTCGGTCGCGTCGTGCAAGACTGCGGCTGCTGCGGCGGCCGGCGGGCGGGGCAGGACCCGCCCATCGCGCAACAAGTCACCAGCGCAGCGACGCGATTAAAGCCACGTGCTCACTGGGATTAACGTAAGAAAAAACTTTGAAAACTCCAAAAAAATCCATTTTAAATATAATCTATTTATTTATTAAGGTACACAACAACACTGCATACAAAAGATACACGAATGCTTTCAATACGCTGTGACGATTCACAGTAATATAATCAGACACGATGGCGAAAGTTGGAGACTTAAAATATCATGAACACCCACTGCAGGCCACAGGATTTCCCATTCTGCATATCTATGGGGAGATTGGGCAGCAACACACCATGTGAGAAAATGTTAAATGTGTTTTTCACAAACGTGAAACGTGTTTCATTTATTTCAAGTTCAAAAATTGCAAAATTATTTTGAGGACAAGCCAAATCGAATCGTGGTTGAGAACAAATATTTCTGTGCGAAAACATGTCTTTTTATATCGGACTAAGCGTTTCTATTTATGATATGGTTGTGTCCCAACTAATTGACTGAATATATGATTTGAGGATCTATATTGAGATTATGGATGCCAGTCGTTTAAATGAAAATTGATCTGTTGGGTATTCTTTAAGTTCTTGCACGAACTTGATAAGTTGATTGGGTGTTTGAGATGGTGTAATGATTGTAAAAAAAGCCAGCAACATAATATCAATTTTTTGGAGTTGAACCCCTGTGTCGTATTTTTTATGAAAAAGAATGCATCCCTAAAATAAAATATACAATTTATTTATATGTTGTCTGTTGTTAGTACTCTTATAGATGAAAACTCATTCGTAGGGCAAAAAAGGGAATAAAAACAGAAAAAATGCACTATTGGATGATTTCACTTGAATTTTTCTATGCCCAATTTTGGGCGGAAGCTACCATTAACAAACCTGTGAAAAATAAGTATCTCTATACATAAAAATCGGTCAATTGCGATCGGAAATCACTCCGATCACTCCGCCATTGTGTCCCACGCCTTATCAGAATCCGTATACAGTAATAAACAGCATCGGATTCAGACACGCCCCCTTTTGTGCTCTTTGCAGATTTGACCAATCTGAGACTTTTTGCCATCAGCATGACCCAGCACTGAACTATACCGGCTAACCACTTGTTGAGTTTTATTAACGCAAATGGAAAAGGTATTCTCAAGGTGTTTGCTTTTTCTTAATACAATTAAAGGTTTGCGACCACTGGATATGTGCGATCACAGAGCGTAGCATATATGTGCCTTGTATATTTATAATTCAGTTATATACATTTTGGCACCTTAAACTAATGCACTAAAATACATAATAAATGCCACTGGTCCTCCCATATTTCAAGGTCCAAGCCGACGGTACCAGCCTTGAGTGCAACCTGTCTAATAACAAACTAGGCTATCTCTCTTTTCAACCTATCGCAGTTCATGGCTGGACGTTTTGAGCCAGATATCTTGGTCCTCCGCTTTTCTCATCCAGCCTTCATCAGAGACCATTCGCAAGTCGTCGGTTCATCGGGCCGGAGGCCTCCTACGCTACGATTGCCAAGACGCAGTCTTCACTCCAGAACTCGTCTACTTCAACGGCCATAGTTTCTGCAACACACGTAACCAGCCCACTGCCTTGCGGATAACGTCATAGGCTTTGGCTAGCCAGAAAACCACTTAGCTCAAGTTATAGCTGAAATACAATCCTATGCGATCCATTAAGTAGCTACAACTTGGTATCATGTGAAAATTACTCTCAGTAATCATCATCGTGTAAAAAGTAATCATCATCAGTAGCCTGTAACTTTCCACTGCTGGGCACAGGCACAGGCGTACCTGCATATCATAGTTATGGGTAGATTGGGCTGTAACCCACCATGTGAATCCAGGTGTGAGTATAATCGACTACTTTGATTGTATCCAGGTTCGACACTTAACGTTAAAAGGGGGAAATTCGCATAGTTATTTTCATAATGTGTTCTCTCCGTAGGATTCGAACTACCTACGGATCACAGCAGCTTTAAATCATTACTCAGACCATTGAAAAACGTCTTCTCAAAGTATAACACATAAACAAAATTTCTTTTTTCAATTAAGACTGGAATTGTCGGTTTTAAGAAGTTAATAAGGGTTACCGAGTGGCGTACACAACGAAGCGTAGGCCAACCCCCAACGACGGATGACCTGTTTAAGGTGGCGGGTAGCAGTTGGATGTCAAGGAATGAATGAACTGCTAGGGATCGATCCGCGTAGAAGTAATAAGGGGAGGCCTCTGTTCAGCAGTGGACTTTTTAGCCTGTAATGATGATGGTGAAAAACCTAGAGTGAATCTACCACCTTCGGTCCACAGTTCGGAAAGTTGTTTCTACTGAGAAAAACTCCGACAAGAAACTCCGTAGATTTATAGTAATTGAAGTAAAGTGTCATATTTAGTAATATAATATTTCCAGCGCAATTGCAACGCGTTTTAATTACGAATATGATGTATTTATCAGCTTCAATCGCGGACACTACCCGCCCTTCATGTTTATCAGGCTCCTGTCCACGGCACCGTATGCGGGTCGCTTATCTAAGCAATATGTTAGGGATATATGCATAGAATTAACTTACTATTTAATAGATCGATTGCTGAAAAAAATAGCTTAAGCTAGCATTTAATGTTTAGTATTCTGTATATTTTTGATTTCAAAGTGATATCATAATCTATGATGATATTCGTATTCGACATAGGTCATTTCTATTTTGCGCCAGGTATACCAGTTCTCCGCTTTCCTCATCTAGCCTTCACCAGCAACATTTCACAAGTCGCCGGTTCATCGAGCCAGACGACGTTATTAGCTACACTTGCCATGACGCGGGTCGGTCCAAAACTCTTTCTGCCACCGATCCACTGCCAATTTAACTTGCTGTTTTACCTAGCTAGCTATACCAAAAACGTGTGTGTGACAACGAATAAACATTCTTTTTTTTTTGTTAATATATACATATTATACATAGAAAACACCCACACCATTACAAACAGACTGCAACGACTGTACAGGATAGAATTCGGAACATTCGTTGTAGTCAACCTCTCAACCGTAACACCAAATGGGTCGTCATGTCAGTTATGGAGTGTCTAGGCATTAGACATAGCCACGTGGGCCCAGTGCGAAGCGGTTGGTTGTGACGACTACCATAGATTAATTGCAGGGGCCGAGACGGTTTGAGGTGTCCTTCGACGTACGGATTCGGGTTTATTTTCACTTCTTTGATTCGCCGTGTTCAGAATACACAGAAAAAGCTTAAGTATCTCCAGGGAAGGAATATATAACCTAACAAAAAATGTAGGAACCCTACAACAACTTTCTTGAAATACAAATATTTGTGTTTCAAGAACGTTGTCGGATTATATGCTGTTATTGATATTAGAAATGTAATTGTACTGTTCGTTGAATGCCCGGGTTTATAAGGCTAATGTTTATCGTTTATTCAAAGCTGTGATTGTAGGCGATGTTCACAATAATGTCATGATTGTGTTTGCTTCGTGTAACTTACCGTAACACTGGTAATTATCAAGTGAAGGAAACAGGGGTCCACAACTTTTTGTCAAATTTTTCAAGTCTCTTTAGATATTAAAGATTTAGAAATAAAAAATATAAAAAAAGAAAATCAGATTTAATCAATCTTTCAATCGTATTCTTCATCTACATTTAACTCCATTGATTTGTTTGTATTATATGGAAACGCTTTTGGCAGTTTCCGATTTCAAACGTTAGATCTTTGAGTAGTTATCTGGATAAACCACTTTGTTTATCTAAGCCTATTACGATTATATGACTTGTTTCTTGAAATTTCTCGTTCTGATGGATTCTTTGCAAAAAAATGATATGATAACATCTTCACGAATTCTATGCGATGTCTGGCTATAGATTTGTTTATTTCAATAGTTTGTGTACAATATTTGTATGTATACAAGGTTTAGTAAGTATTCATTTCTTAAAAGCATCCATAAAATGTTTACAATATCTGACGGTGTTATTTAAAATTTTACAAAAGGTTCATCAAAGACTTTGTACGCTTACATTTGGCCCCATCAGGTCTAGGAAACTAGTCACAATTGGTTTTTCACTTACTTATTAAAAAATGGCTGGCACACTGATCGTAGATAACGTTACTCCATCTTTAAGAGCCTCACTTACCGTTATGAGATTATTAGGACTGTGGGCTCCCGAGCTAGAGGGACTTAAAAGGAAAATGTACGATTCCTATGGATTGTTTTGCTTCATGTTTCTTTTGGGTAAGTACTCGTTATCCGCAAAATAGCTTCTATATTGAAAGAGTAGAAACGACTAGCCCATATAAATGTGAGGTCTTTGTGGACTTTCCTGCAGAGTGTTCCAAATGCTTACGCAATGTAGAATAGGATGATGACCATTTTTTTTTTGTTATTATATCGATGGACCGCATAATAATGAAAATTGGTAAAAAAATTACTCCGTTAACATTAAAACTCACAGAGATTTTCCAATTCTAAAAGCACATTAATGGACTTTCCCAAAAACGCTTCATACAAATGGCTACCTAGTTATGACGTCACGCATCAGTAATAAATACGCATAGTTTGTGAATTTTGTACTACAACTATATTAAATATTGCGTTTACTAAAACAGTTTCATAGCAAAAGTTGCTTTAAATTGTATGTAATTATCCTTTTGTTAACAAATTTTTGACAATTCATGTACTTTAAAAATGGACTTGCCCATCTAACTTTGAAGACTAATAAAATTCATGAAACATGAGTTTTCGAGCTGAGAGTAAGCACATTGTTATATTTAACCCAGATTTGTAATAATATGAAATAGTTCTTACGATTTCAGGATGACTGGCATCATGTCTATTATAAGATTGAGATTGCCTGCTCCTATCAGAGGATATAATATAAAGAACCAAAGTCTTGTGAGTACCTCGTATTTAATGGGCAAACAGTTAAGGGCTGAGAGCCATCTGCGCTTGCCAATTGCTCAGTGAAGCTGTAATGGCCATCTGCGGCCGACAGCAGTAGTCAGTTCGAAAAAAAGAGCAAACTACGCACGTATAGTCTGTCACTGGGAATGATAATGAATGAAATAATAAACGCTCCGCATTTTGGTTACAAGACTATTAAGCTGCGGCATATAGTTAGTTAAAATTCCACTTAAACATATGTATAATTGCAGCCTCTAATCATCATCAGCTCATTAAACGTCCCACCGAGGGGCACGAGCCTACCCGTATAGGGTGATTAGGCCTTAGTCGTCCACGCGGGCCCAGTGCGGGTTGGACGACTTCACACACAACCTTCGAATCTCTTCGCAGGCGTGCATGAAGGTTTCCTCACGATGTTTTCCTTCAGCGTAAGAGCGTCGGATAACGTACATATATTTTTCGAAAATTCGAAAATACATTGGTACGTGTCGAGATTTGAACCTCAGCCCTCCCGGTGGGAAGGCGACAGTCCACACCACTGAGCCACCGACGCTCCATTGCATTCTAATGAAGATATAATTTTATTTCTTATACTATACTTATGTTACAAAAACCATGCTATTTCAGTGATTATTTAGTTAGTTGTATTTAATTTTAATCTCACTTTCCAATCAATTTTCTACCTTCATTGTGTGCCATACCACTCGTACTTTTGGTACGAGTATAATAGACAGTAGTCACCTTGCGTATATACCGTTACCTTATTAGTTTCTGACCTGATATACATGAATAGGAATTCACATTTCCAGGAAGTTACTTGATCTTCCAATCGGTGGAATTGTGCATCATCTGGGGCAATTTGCCGCTGATGACCAGCGTAGCATTCTTACTGTTCACAAACTTGGCGCAAGCTACGAAGACTTTCTACACTGTATGGAGGAGAGACCGCGTGTCTCGTATAATAAATGGAGCCGATGAAGTGCTGAGGGCTGTGGACAATGCTGAGGCTCGAGCTATAGTAAGAAGGTGAATTCCGAAAATTATTTGGTGTTCCGTGTTATAGAGCGATGCTTTAAAAAAAATAGCCGGAGCAACCAGAGTGATATCAGGGCCTCACTGAAAACTTTGTTTGTGTTTCGCTGACTGAGTAAAGTTACAAGAATTTCAACCTCCTAATTGTCCCTTTTCTACCTTTTTAAAGGTTGGCAACGATTGTTGCTCCCTTGGACTTGGGGATCTCCATGGGTAGCGAACTTAAGACACATGTGTTTGGGATCTTCTATTGTTGACTGCATTGTAGACGGTGTGAATTATTGTAAAAATTACAAATGTTCCTAATTTGCCTTCAATATTGACACAGCCGCGCGTTTAGAAGTTCTGGACGAAAGTAGGTATATACACACTACTTTCGTCCAGAACTTCTAAACGCGCGTGGTCGATGCATCATCTCACTCCGAAACGTATACTACGTTACCTACGGCTTAAACCGAGATTTGGTCTTTTAAGCTTGTTGCATAAATGCTTTTGGAAGCGGAGAGTCATATGCGCTAGTCAATTGATCGGTGAAACTGTAAAAGCCATCTGCGGTCAATAGATATATATTAGCTGATTGAACCTTGTACTTGCGAACTGCTTCTCTCGTGTCTCATACAGGGCTTGAAACCGGTTCAACATTAACCGGTATAATAAGGGTCATATAGTTTCGTTCCGGAGCGGAACCAGATAGGAACGATATTTGGAACCTAAATAAACCGGTTTATGGTGAGGTCAGTTGCAACTTGTTGCAACTCGTCGATCGAATCGACTGCTGTGCACTGGCAAATGCCGTTCAGTCTGTAAGTGTACAGTGTGCGCGCAGACAACGGCACGCTGCGAAATAATACTTCTCGAGCCTCATTTCATATCCCAGGAAATTTAAACGATTAATAAAAAATACCCATATTTTTACAAACCGGTTCAATAACCGATTTAGCGGAACGAAATCTTTTTCAAAAAGATCCGTGAGTACATCCAACAAATCGGTTCAAAAAATATCGGTTTCCAAGCCCTGGTCTCTTGTATACCACCTCCGAAGTTCGATTGTAGATATAATGTATGTTATGACTTAATTAATTCTGTTTTTAACAGCTGTAACCGAGAAACCAAAGTTCTGCAGTTATTGTTCAACTTGTTAACTGCTGTTACGATGTTAGGGTGGGCTTCTAGCGCTGAGAAGAATGAGTTGCCGCTAAGGGCTTGGTTTGTATTACATTTTCCTTGGATTATAATATTATCAGCATTTTTTTTTATACATTTTAAATGAAACTAAGTGTAATCCTAACGCACTATCTTCTTGCCAATTTTAATACCAGAAATACAAACAAACTTGCAGTTCCAGACTTGAGACTAGGTAAATCGCTTAAAGAAATATGAATAAAGTTGTTTAATAAGGTAACCACTTACTCTCAATCATGAAGAGTGGCCGTTCCAGATGTTTAAGGCTATTGAGTTAATAAAAAAACCAGCATGTGATGAAAATAATAACTATTAAGCAGTTTTAGTCTTGTGGATTTGAACTATATAACTATAACATGCCCTTTATAGGTTTGAGGAAAAGTAGCACAGCAGAATGCAATAACCATTAGGTCCTTTGCTAGACTTGCGCAGGTTAGTCATACTTTATTTGGCAAGATGGGCAGTTAAGGCTCCAAAAGATAGGCTTATTAACATCACTGCAAACTATGCTATCAATTTTACTACTCCTCGAAGACCTTGATTTCAATTTTGATTGTGTACAATGTTTATTTTTAAAATTTTATTTCAGATAATTTAGTCTAAAAATGACATGTCAGCCCCATCGAATCTTAATCTATTTTCATTTCATATGTCTTATTTGTTTTTTTTAATAAATAAGGAAAGACATTTACTTTAATTGTGAGAAATCATCTTGACAAGAAATTTGGAAACACCTTCACTACACGGATGTTCCAGAAAGCTCCAGTATATTTATTGATTGATGTGAAGTTTACGCATCAATATTTCTCTCTTACTTTTACATTTTAAGGTCTACGTTAATTACCAGGTATCCGCATGATACGACAAAATCACCGGCGTATGAGCTTACGTATGCTCAGCAGATGATAGGACAAACAATTGCTGCATTCTTGAACGTATCCCAGGATACGATGGTGACGTCACTGATCGCCCAGTGCTGCTGCCGGCTGCGACTGCTGAGGCTCTCACTGAAGTCGCTGTGCCAGGATATGACTATAATTGGAACGGTATGATACATAATGGGTAGCTGAGACCCAACAATTTGTTTGTTTATTAGGTGGTATTCTTATACATATAGAGATTAAGGTTGGCATCCACTGCAGTCCCAGATATCCTGTGAAATAGCCCTGTATTGCACTTTTGTTTAGGAGAAAGGGCACTTTGGATATGTCCAATAAGCAAGCCTATTGGAAATATTCAAAGTGCCTTCCTTTAGGTTTGTGTAGAGATGTGGTCTCATTCTGCATTCCCTATCGCGTAGGCTCATCATCAACATTACAGCTTAGTATGTGTGGCTGGTTCCTAGCAGTTGACATATATCTGCAATCCGCCACCTTAACCTGGTCATCCATCCATCTGGTTGGGGGTCCGTCTACGATTCGTTTTCCGTTACGTAAACGCCACTCGAGCCATCGGTAATCGGCCAATGGTTCTAGCACTATGTACCCTGCCACTGCCACTTCACTTGCTAATCCTGTGGGCTTTGTCCGTCACTCTAGTTCTCCTACGGATATCTTTGTTTTGGATCTCACTGCGTGGGAAACACACTAATATAGCATAGCTTAGCCTTTCCATAGCTCGCTGAGTAACCTTGAGCCTATTCAAAACGTCCTTAGTGAGCGACCACGTTTCGCTTCCGTATCTCATAATTAGCAACACACTCTGGTGAAAGGCCATTGTCTTGAGTGTATGATTTCGGACGAGAGTATCTTATAGTACGCAGAACAAACCTTACAATCACCAGAAATGATGAGTTATAATTATACGTCTACGGGTTATCAACCTTCCTCGTTAAGTTATAAAGGTTTCATTTAACACCTTGAACGCCGCGAACAAACAGTAGAAATCATATTGTGATTTGTGATCATATATAAGACATGGCACTCAAAGTGTTAATTTTCATTTTTAATTCCTATGTCACCGAAGCCTCGTTCAGTTTTGCTACGGCACAAATAAACTCTGCCATCTATTGACACCTGCATTATTCAGTCTAGATATTGCTTGTAGCCGCTCTAAATACATTAACGAAATGGTAGCGTAGCGTCGTAGCGGACAGGACGAACACTCACATCGTAGCACAGATGGCGTTAACACTAATTATTTAGGTGACGTTACTTAATACAACTTAATTAATCCATTAAATAGCTTTATTATGTATTAATATTTTATGTTGATGGCATTAAAAATACTTTGACTGAGAAATTACATAGGTTTGAGGCCACATTTATGCAGGGATCATCATTAATAATAGTAATAAAATTAAAAATTTATTTTATAAATTTTACAAATAAATAAAATAAAATAAAATCCTTTAATTTCAGGCTAAAAGTCCATAATTGTTAGTTACAAATTACTTATAAACTATGTTAGTAATACAAACATTCCTTTGCTACTTCTTAGCACTAGGCACATGCACGTGAACATGTACCCAGTGCCCCAAAAAATCACCATCAGGCTTCTGAGCAATAAGAGCCAGAATGCTATTAGAGGCTCCCCGCACCCTGTGCATCAGTGAGGCGATTCGTTTGCGCATTGTGGCGTGGAAATCATCCACATGCGCGTCGGCGAACATCCCCGATGCACTACATAAGCCAGGGAGCCCCAACAACATCCGCAATGCGTTGTTATATTGCACGCGAAGAGCGTCGTATGTCCGCCGCGAATACCTTACCCACAAAGCGCTCGTGACAGCTGCTGGCAGTACGCCCTAAATAGGGTGATTTTGACCTCCGCCGTACAGCGGGTAAACCTGCGGGCCAGCATGTTACAGCGGACAGACAACGCCCTCCGCGCCCGCTCTATATCTGCGTCGTCTTTTAAATCCTCGGTTACCACATGGCCGAGGTATCTAAATTCAGTGACCCTTTTCAAGGCGAAACCGCTAAGCATCACTGGTGGAACGTGATCAGGCTTACTTGAACCGACTCGAAAAACTAGCAGTTCACTTTTCGTGACATTATATTTGAGGCCATGAACTATCGCATAGTCGTCACACAATGATAACAGTCGCCTGAGAGCGCTGATTGACGGGCTCAGCAGCACCATGTCGTCCGCGTAGCTGATGTTATTGACCGAGATTCCATCAATTGAGCAGCCGACCCGGGCGCTACGGAGCCCAGCAATCAACTCGTTCATGTACAATTGAAAAGCGTAGGCGAGGTCAACCCCCTTGCCTCACCCCGCATTCCAAGCTGTACATATCAGAGAGTGCATTAGACCACCTGACCTGATTGTTTGATGCTCATACCAATAAGCAAACATATTTACATAGGCCTCAGGCAAACCAGTCATACGCAGTTTCGCCACAAAACATCATATCTCACGAGGTCAAATGCCTTTGAGAGGTCAAGAAAGCGGCATACACAGGCGTATTCTCGCAGTGTAGTACTGGACGGTGTGCTTCAACGCCAGAATAGACTTTCAGTAGAGTCGCGCCGAAAACCGAATTGCGCGTCATCTAATTCCACATATTTATTCAACTGTCGCTGAAGCAGTCCGTCGAGCACCTTAGCCGCAGTAGTCGCCAATGAAATGGGCCTATAGTTCGAAATGTCTGATAGGTCCCCTGTCTTATTCTTTGAAATAGGAATCACGATTGACCTCATACGATCCGCCGGAAGGTAAGAGTGTCTGAGGCACAGAGTAAACAACAATGCCAGGAGTCGAGGCAAATGCGGGCCCGCATAAATAAAGTGCTCAATGCTCAAACTATCATGACCAGGAGACTTACCTCCCTGCATGCCCTTAATTATAATTTCAATTTCCTTAGCAGAAATACGCTCTGGCACAGGAGTGGGCCTTCTAGTCACGGCAGCCCCACCACTAGAATTCGATAATTGCACCGACGGTTGGACCTTAAACTGTTTCAAAAACAAGTTAGCTATTTTACTAGGTACACTCTCACCTCCCACGCTCACCGGGACACCCGCTTTTGGACTCAACTTTTTTGTCTGTTTCCAAAAACCTTTAAAATCTTTATGTTCATGCTTAGAAGCAAAAATATTCATTTTTTTTTATTATTTTGACAAAGTCAAAATAATCTAATAAATTTAAAGACTAATAAAGTTAAAGACTAATAAATTAAAGACTGGCTTACTAGATGTTGTAACATTATATCTGTCAGTCGCAAAATAGTACCTACACTTTTATGACTATCCTCAAATCTGACTTGCATATTCATAAGACGACCTATTTGATGTAATGGTTGAACGTAGGCTACTACACAGGGTTCCGCGTTTGATCCTCAGGCAGTTCAAACATTTGTCTGTATGAACATGTCTGTATGAACATGTCTGTTTGTATCGGTCTAGGTGTTTTATTTATTTAATATGTATGTACTTGCAAAAACATGTATACAAGTTTATATCCGTTCTGTACAACCAATATATACAGACTAAAGCTTCATCATCAGCTCATTAAAACGTCC
>PQWD01008445.1:0-13385 GCA_019425675.1 Leucinodes orbonalis | reverse complement strand
CAGAGGCACTTCAACAACCTTCTTTGAAACAGTAAATACTTACAACATTTAGTTTTATTAACAGCCCGTGACAGGTAACAACACCATTATATCATATCAGCGTCTCTTCTTACGAATGTTTGTTCTTAATACGAGTAACTGATATTCATTTTGATTAACAGCGACGAACTTATCATAATTTTAAGAACTGAAGGAACTGACTTAGGCATCCAAAATTGTTTTTGAAACGTGTTTCAAAGTAATATAATCTATGTACAATGTGTCTTACATGAATAGATATAAAACAACCGAATTTATTATTTACCAATAATGTTAACTATTGTATCATTGTAATAGATTGATAACAACCATAGTGAAGTCGTGTTTGAAACCACATTGATAACCTCTATAGGGCTATGACGTATTAAGAAGTTAACGTCAATTTTATCAACTCGCTTGCCCTTCAAAGTTTTTTCTTTTAAAAAGATATGAAGAGCAAAACGTCGCCAGTGCTGGATAAGGAAAGCGAAGGTCCGGGTTATCTGGCGTAGTACGGAGGAAACTTTTAGCATTGTCAACTGTCGTCAACGCACAGCAATGCTAAGAAAAAAAACATTGGACTGACACCATTTTAATAAATAAATATTGCATTTATTTCATTCAACATCAATTGGACCAATAATTATTGGTCTTGATTGATTATAATCAATAACAATAACACCAATGAAGACAAGATTACAAATAGAAAATTGTTAATACAATAATTAAAATAATAACATCATTGAATTCTTATAAATAAAATAAAATCAAATAAATATTAAAATTTAAATTTTCTTAAAAATCAAAATTTTAATCACTATTTAAATTTAAATTATAATTAATCTGGAATACAATTTTATACGCCGGCAGTCAGAACTCAAAGTATAAGTTAAATAAAAAAATGCAATAATACTAAGCCCTCTAAACAAGGGTTAAGCGAAGTGATAGGGCATTGTTTAATGTACCATTGGGCCATTTCCGATGACAACAAAAGAGTAAAATATTTGCAAAATAATATATATACTGTGCCGCCTGTGAAGTCATCATCATCATTACAGCTATGTCCACTGTTGAGTGAAGGCTTCCCCTTATGACTTCCATATGGACTGATCCTTTGTAGTTTTTTGGGAAATGTTCTTTATAAATACACCTAAATAGAAAAAAAACTGAATGATTTAAATCGACTTGACCTTGATATTTTTTTTATCATATGATGTATGATACTGTATTTTTTAGAGCAGGAAAGAAAGAAAGAAAAAATCTTTATTCAAATAAATCTGTTACAGATACTTTTGAATCGTCAATTGTTATTATTATCATATTGTGACTCTACCACAGGCACTTACGAGCAATAAGGAAGAAAAGAAAAATATTTATTGACAATAAATTGTCAATCAATCTTTGTAGGTCATGGTTCAGAGATTACTCTGTTGCTGCTGGTTGTAAGCCCCCCACCATTATTGCATTCAATGACTATAAACAATTAATAATTAATATAATTTGATCTTTGACACGCCCCAATACAATTATTTTATATCTCTTTCGTTTTGTATCGGGTTGATTAGCATAAAACATCTGCCTTTTGTGCAGGGCTGTTTTAGTTTTTCGACAAATCAATAATGCTATAGGTATTGCTAAAGCGTAAATTTAAAGGAAAAGCAGCTTAAGTTATTATTTAGGTGAAGCCATGAGCAAGGCAATGATGACCCATTTAGTGTTGCGGTTGAGACGTCAGCTGCGACACCAAGGGTTCCGGGTTTGATCCCCGTGTTTGTACGTATTTATAAAAGAAAAATATATAAGTATGTTTATCCGTTGTTTAGTACCCATAATACTGGCTTCACGCTCAACTTGGGGCTAGATGGCGCTGTGTGAATGTCAGTGGATATTTATTTATTTGCCCATGTATGCATCTTAAGGGATACAAGAAATACGCTGCAATACACGTGTCCCCGCTATGACTGTGCAAATAACGTGATGTAGGTACCTTCTTGTCAAACAACATGCGCGCACGCAACGCAATGACTACTTTATTCAGAGTCAAACAGTGACTAGATAATTTGTTCGAGTGGCCCTTGTTTCCTATATTAAATATCAACTGGGCTTTATTAGTATATAACCTACACATTGGATCAAACCAAAACGGAATACCATCATCACCATCAGCTCATTAAACGTCCCCATCGAGGGCACGAGCCTACCCGTATAGGGTGTTTAGGCTTTAGTCGTCCACGCGGGCCCAATGCTTCTTAAATTACTTCACGCTCAAAATTTGATTGAGCGTCGGTGGCTCAATGATGTGGACTGTTGCCCTCCTACTGGAAGGGCTGAGTTTCAAATCCCGCCACGTACCAATGTAATTTCTAATTTTCGAAATCATATGTACGTTATCCGACGCTTTTACTGTAAAGGAAAACATCATGAGGAAACCTGCGCACGCCTGCGAGGGAATACCTACAAACTTTAGTAAACTACGAGAATATTGACATACAATTTATGTTGGTAAATATTTATTTTCAAAGAACCAAGGTTTAATATTACATTACCTGAAACGTAAACTATTCTGTGTAGCTAAAATATATAATGTGATTGTTTTTGTCACAATATATTATTTGGCCTCTAATATTGTGAAAATTAGTCACTGAACTCTTAAATTATTTCCGGACGGATTTTTTCGGGTGATTTTAGAATTTAAACAGAAATTATATTCGTCGGTTGAAATGATGTATCTTTATTTTTGGCTGGCTGATAATTTGAATTGAATGCAAGAGAAATGCACCTGTAGTTATAATTTTTAATCATTATCAACTTCTTACGGAATAAGTATGTTATTAAAAACTTAGGATTATGTAATTAACAATAACACATAAATGACATACATTTCGTAGACATCAATAATACTTTTGAACTTAATGAAAGCTATCATCAACTCATTACAACGACCCACCGAGGGGCACGAGCCTACCCGTATAAAGGTGTATGTATAGGCCTTCGTCGTCCACGCGGGCTCAGTGCGGATTGGTCGATTTCACGCAAAGCCTTTGTATTTCTTCGTAGGCGCACGAATGTTACCTCACGGCAACGGCGGATCCAGGGGGTCATGACCCCCCCCCCCCCCCCGAGCTATTTTTAAGTACTATACTCACGTACATTAACAAAATACCTTATAAGTTCTTAACTTGACTAATACTACTATGTGACCCCCTCCTGGCGCCAAACCTGGATCCGCCCTTGCCTCACGGTGTTTTCCTTCACCGTAAGAGCGTCGGATAAACGAAAATATAATATCGAAAATTCGAAAAGACATTGGTACGTGGCGGGATTTGTCTCTGCAAAGCAACAGTCTAAAACAATGAGCCATGATAACTTTCATCCTTATTGAAAATAATGACTTTCATATTTATCATAAATATTTACATATTTTATCATATCAGGTTTATTATTGAATAAAAAACAAAATATCATTGGAATGCACATAGATACATTCACGGTCACCCTTGTAGATACCGTCATTAAGCAGATGACCATTATGCGACCATAATTCAGGATGTAGATTACATTATCCAGGTGAAAGGTTGAATTTCTTTATCCACTTAAATAAAAGTGTAAATGAAAACAAAGTGATGAAAATAATGCATATTTTTCAAATGTGATAACAGTGTCAAATAAATATGCATTGACCGATGATAAAGCACCAAGTCGTTTAGTTTCAGGTACGTTTGTACGAATAAGAAAGAAGAAAGAAAGAAAGAAGGCATTTATTAAATCTAAACATCGCATATTGCAACTAATTAATGTGAGAAATAAACCATTATATACAATTTTACTAAAACTTATTAATAAATATGTGGCGTGCTACGACGTCTAGACTAAACGGACTCACTCAGCATAAGCCAGGCCCCCTATGAGCGGACCCTGACGCCGATTTTCAGTGAGCCCGGAATAGGTCAAGTTAATCGAAAAGAATGCATATTTTATAGCTCTGTGGTGCAAGCACATTTGAGCCATTAACTACTAATCGATAAAGACTAATAAAACCGCATATAATGTAAGACAGCAGTGGTAAAGAAAAAGTAAAATACCGTCTTCTGCTTTATATTTAAAAGTATATTGTTTATTGTATTTTGCAGTTTGAATTCAATTAGTATCTTTCATCATTATCAGCTCATTAAATGTCTCCACCGAGGTGCACGAGCCTACCCGTATAGGGTGTAATCACCCTATACGGCCATAGTCGTCCACGCGGGCCCAGTGCGGATTGGACGACTTCACACACAACCTTAATCTCTTCGCAGGCGTGCATGAAGATTTTCTCACTATGTTTAAGAGCATCGGGTAACGTACATATATTTTTCGAAAATTCGTAAACATTGGTACGTGGCGGGATTTGAACCTCAGCCGAACCTCAGAAAAATTCAATAGAAGTAAAATTATGCAAAATAAAAGTACTCTCACGTACCTAGTTACAACGACGCCCTAACGCCCTAAGCCGAGGTCTCATTGGGGGATGCCTTTAGTTAGGCTCATTGTATAAATTTTAAGGCTGAGAGCCATCTGCGCTCGCCAATTGCCCGGTGAAGCTGTAACAACAGTAGTCAGTTCGAAAAAAAGGCACAATCTCTTAACAATCTCCATACACGCTGTGTGGGAAGATCCGTCCCTGCAGTGAGACGATATAGGTTGATACTGATGATGAATTTCTTTATATTAATAGGCTTTACGATGCTTTCAAACAATAAAACATTTCTTATGTACAATGAACCCATTTTTGTCATAATAATTTTGCAGTAATTCGCCGTTGCACCGCGGGTCATCGACCTGCTTGCTCTCGTACAAGGCCGTGTGTGTGCCAAGTGCAATGACGTGCAGCGAGCGAATGTCTCAAAGTCGTTTACAATTACTTTTTTCGCCGCCTTACTCTGTATTCTATGTTTTGACTCATAAGCACAAAAGTTTGTTAAAATGTATGGGCTCATGGATGTATGTTCGTCTTATTAACTCTAAAGTACCTATGTTAAAACGGTGGAATGTGTGTTTGTTTGTTTGTTACTCAAGTTTGTAAAAATGTATGGCTGTGTAGATGTATATTATGTCTGTAACTCTTTTACTCAAAAACTACTAAATGAATTTTGATGCATGTTTACAAAAAAAATACCTTTCACTTACAAAGCGTTACCTAATACCCTATGTATTATCTTTGAATTGCCATGAGAACAACGCGGGTCAGACCGCGCTGCTAGTACCTATCTTAGGAACTACAGGTTCGATTTGAAAAATTCTTTCAATGTTAGATAGCTTATTTATCGAGGAAGGCTATAGCTATATATCATCACGCTACGAGTAATAGAAGCGGAGCAGCAATGAAGAATGTTTCAAAATCGGGGGTATTTTTTCATACTTGGAGCTTTCGCTGCGTACGCTGCGTAAACGGTTAAAGTTACACAAAAGTCATGTATGAGAGTATTGTTCTGCTTTTAATGGTCTACAAAAAAGTCCGCGACAGCATATATCTATCTTTTAAGGTTAGCTCACTATAACATATTTTTGCTAAAAAAATCTGAAATTGACCCCGAAACCTTCAAAGTTGGAGGGAGGGGAAATCGTATGTATAGTGACAAATGCAAGTACCGTGTTATCCCGAATTTAATGCGAGCGAAGCCGCGGGCAAAAGCTATCTATAATATGCGAAATATAGATAATATTCGATAAAAGATTTGTACTGAGCTTCACATGTGCTTGAGTATACTAAGTTACTGTATTTAAATTAAAACATTCAATTCAATAATTTGCAAATAAATATCCATAGCTAACATAATCCTGCATTGACGGCAGATTATAAAATTGTTACCGGATGGTAAGGGGAGGGATCTTCTCTTACCATGCGTACTGTAAAAAGCGGAAATCTTCTCAAATGGGGTCCGCGTAACGGGAAAATCATCTTAGACCGACCCGTTTAGCCACAGACATCGGAATAACAATGTGTATTGGGAAATCTATGCGTTTAGCAATGGAGAGCAGATGGATCTGCTAGGGCTCAGTCCGCGTGGAAATTATAAGGGGAGGCCTTCGATCAGCAATCAATATTAGGCTTAAATGATGATGATGAAGAGAATGTTAAGACAAATTTATAAAAAATCTTTATGAGATGTGCGTGTGCGCATGCCACTTGTATTAATTGTACCTATTACGGTATAATGATAAATTAACGACATTGTACGTTAACTCAATTCTTAAATGAACCTTAATAGCTTGTCACGTAATCAAATGGTTTAAATAAATTCTGATTGTCATAAATCAAAGAGAACTAAAATGAGTACTGGTAAATACAAATGTTATTAAATTCGCGAGAATGCAATTGTTGTCATCTCATCATCAAGCTCATTAAACGTCCCCACCGACGGGCACGAGCCTACCCGTATAGGGTGTTTTTAGACCTTAGTCATCCACTCGGGCCCAGTGCGGGCTGGACGACTTCGCGTACAACCTTTGAATCTCTTCGCAGGTGTGCGCAGGTTTCCTCACAATGCTTTCCTTACGGTGGTAAGAGCGTCGGATAACGTACATATAATTTAGAAAATTCGAAATCACATTGGCACGTGGCAGGATATGAACCTCAGCCCTCCTGGTAGGAGGGCAACAGTCCACACCATTGAGCCACCGACGCTACTTGTTTTGCAGGATCAGAAGGTATTTCATATCAACAAACTTTAGCTTTTTGTCACAATCATATAATATACGATTATGATATAAACTATCACTTCGTATGTATATTCATTTTGTCTTTAGCTATAAATATTATTGTCTAAAAAAATTCAATTCACAACATACCTATAAAATTACGTAACAGATATAAACGTTCTTATTAAAACCAGTAGAATTATAAAAAAATCACAGATTTTTTTCTTTGTCTATCGCGCCTTGTGTTTTTCCTAGATGTAGTTTTGACACCATTTCAATATTAATTCGACTACTAAGCATAAATGAATCCTAACTCAAAGCCTTTGAAACTAGTGCTAGGAGTTATAAAGCAAGCAACTAAGTATTAGGGTTGTCAGCTTTTAATTATCAGCGTGACGAAACTAACAGGTATAGGAATAGGTGCTTGTAACCCATTGTTTATGTGAGTCGTCGGGGCATTAGCCTAGTCTATAACGGACATAAATAATACTATGTAGGTAATTTAGTGCATTTGCGGTTACATTTAATTTTTAACGCTGCCAGTGTCTTCGGAACTTTACCAAAGGGGGGTTCTTTTAATTATTTTATTTAGTTATTATATATATATTATTATTTTTTTTATTTTTTCTAGTATGATTTCGAAAACCTTCATAATAAAAGAAACATTGGCAAAAATATTTATCACACCGTGGGAAAATAATGGCCATTAATTAGCTTATACGACTTTGAATTATTCGTTCTTTGAATGATATCAATAGATTAAAATGTAATATTAAATGCATAGGTTTTTCATTTCAATTTGTATTGTGAAACCAAAAAATATATAAAAATATATTTATACATTTTAATGAAATGTAATAGACAATGTGAGACAAATAAAATTGTATAATTGACAACCCTAGGCTGTGTGTTTGGAATGGTATTGGTTATTATCGGTTGTCTGATTGGATGAGACACACTGACCCCATCTATCAAGAACTGGTCACACCGGGCTGCTTAGGCTTAGGCTTACTGACTTACTGTTCCTAATCAAAATGTCAATTGAGCTTTGTTATTTATTATATTATAACTATGCATTTAGATTAAAGATTTGACTCTCTTGCACTAGCTATACGAATTATTCTTTCACCCACTCGTTGCCTGGAAGAAATTGCTACCGAGCAATGAGCCGCCTACATTTTTTGTTGTTACTTGTTGTGTTGTTTGTTTTTTCTTATGTTCAATTTTTTTTCTTTATTTTTGCATATGCGTCACATCAAAGCCTCTGTTTTTAGTTTTTTAGATGAAAATCTGTATAGATATAATTATGGCTTATGTTAAAAATGTATGTGATGAAGGTACTGTTTTATCGAAAACTTTAAAATTCGTGAAATTTATTAAAAAATATATAGAAAATATGAACAGCAAATGGTTATAAACAGATGACAGGAAAATGATGAATATTTGATTACAAAATAATAGCCTAGCTAATAATAGGCATACGTAGATGCCAGACGCGCGGATGTTGTCATGAATCATGAAGCAGGGACATGATATTTAATTTATAAATATACCATAGCGTAAGCTTAACATTGTAAAAAAAATTTTTTTTTTAATCGCGTAAATGATTAAATTAAATAGAAAGAAAGATTTATTTGGCACAAAATAAAAAAATAAATAGTTTTGATTTAATGTGGGCGATTGGGCAGCGTACATAATGCGTAGATAGCTGATGGGATGGAAACAATTTTAATTTAAGGGATTGCCTATAATGACGCTTGTCTGTAAGAAATTCCTTTCCGTATGCCGTAAAGACACTAAGTGGTACTTCTGTTTGTTTTTATGATGTTTATTAAGTTTATATTCCATAAGAAACCACTGTACGACCAAGTGGTAGATAGGTAAATAATTTGTCATGTATATTTTTAATTTGTTTTTTTATACAAAACTTAATTCATCATCCATCATCATCATCATCATTACACAACAATTTTGTCCACTGCTGAAAACGAAGGCCTCCCTAATGATTCCCACGCGGAACCGATCCTCGCAGTGAACATCCAATCTGCTAACCCGCACACTTAACAGTCATCCGTCATCTGGTTGGGAGTCGGCCTATCGCTTCGCTTCCGTTACGTGACGCCACTCGAGAACCTTTCGCCTCGGCCATCGTATACCGCACTAATGTGCCCGACCACTGCATTCAAACTTGCATTCCTCTGTTCTTGAGTTCTTGTATAGACTCAAGAACATTAATTGGATGTTAGACATTTAAAATACGAATTTTATTTACTCAGACATGCGCATTATTCTAATCTGACTAATATCATTATTCGAGTCACCTGAGGGATCAGAGAATACATAACACAATAATATTATTATGTAACTATTAGTAGGATAGTACTTAGTTTTCTCACAATTATTGAAAGTCATTCTGTTCAATAATTAGGATTGAAAACCCGTACACAGATTATTAAACGTTGTTGACCATAATAGCAATTAAACAATAATGGTCAAACGATGCAAAAAGTGTTAAGCACTAAATGTATTTTAACAGCGCTCGAATTGAGCAGGCAAATCGCCATAGATTCTATTGTACCGCAAACAACACGGGTTTTCCCTTGAAACATGTTTGGCTCCATAATTGCTTTACGATGTTCAACGAGTAATGGAATCGTAAGTAGCTATAATTTCTATCGCCCTCGCATACCATCACCTATGTCAATGAACACTTCATTTGATTTCAATGACTATAATGATTTGGGGACGTGGACTGCGGTGCGTTTTCGTCATTAATACTGAAACTACAATTTAATTGTTGCTCACATCGTAATGGGCTGATTGGGAAGCGGTTAAGTGTACCGGTCTAGTCAGTGAGTTGCCTGTTAGCAAGAATAATAATAGAAAACCTGATTGCACTTTAAATTCATTTCGATTAGGATAACCAGTTAATTCAGCTTTTTATTTTAACAAGCAACATTCATAATGCTTTACTATGGTAATTTTAATGTTTTATTTGTACCTACTCAAATTCGAGTTTTAAAGGATTCTTACAGTTTATACCCGAATATAGAATTACGAATGATGAAAACAAAACTTTTTTTTGCTTTCAGCTAGGTCCGTAGTGTTTAAAAATATTATGTAAATGTAGGTTTCAACTTTGAAATCACAATTGAAAGGGACTAAGTGAGAGGTCCATTTTATAATTAAACGTAACCTTTAAGTGCGAGTAGGTTTCATAAAGAATACATTTAGAAATTGCCAAAAAACAGGAAATAATGTAATGAAAGTGAAGGATATAAGTTTGTCAGTATGAAACCCTGAGGTGAATTGCGGTTATGATTTTATAAGTTTTAAATGTTATCTATAAGTCTTTTTTATTTCCTTGATGAATTAAGACAAATTTAAATAGTAGGTCCCTACCTTTCAGTGACTGCGTGCTGTAAGATGGCTGTTAATGTGTAATTGTTTCCATTTCATATGGTATCAATTGATTCATTTCATGATATATTTTATATTAATATTATATTTTACCTGTAAGTGTAATAATTTAATTTAAAAAAACTTTCTCTCTTTATGGTCAGAAGAACGTTCGTCACAAAACTCTTATTAAAATTAATAAGAGTTTTGTCAACAATCATTTGTTTATCAAAAAACTTCTAATATTTTTTCTTTCGTATCTATTGGTAATAGAGTATTTATTCTTAGAAACTGTCTTAAGCTCACTTAAATTTTAAATTTGCCATCAAGTGGTGATGCTACTATTTGAATTTGTTGTTATTGTACTTCAACTCTTGTTTGCATCCAGATTTATTGACGTCACCGAGTGAGATTCCGTCCTTTAGAAAAACCAGTCCAAGGTCACTTTTGTACAGGCCAGTTATCTGGACTGTTTCTGTATTATTAATCTTTTATTTTCGAACAGCAATTACAAAATGCAAAATGAAATAAATAATAAACAATTATATAAAATTACAAATATAAAATATCTTTAAATCAACAAAAATAATATTAAATAATATCCACAGTCAGTAGGACCTAAACAGCACTTGAAAAATAGTTGTAGCCTCATAAAACAATGGCAAACAATTTTTTTAGTTTGGGGCCTTAAATAAATTTGGAAGGAGAGTTTTGTACAATAACTTGTGTATCTAAACGTATCCCTATAAGTTGTCGCTCTCTTATATGTTATTGATATCATTCCAACGTGTAAACTTTTAAGTACTTCACGTTAGAAAATGTTGCTTTTAGTAATTATCATAAGCAACTTATAAAAAGAGCAAAATCGCAGTGCGTGCTACAATATCTTTACTTTATACTCCTTTATCCGTGTTTGCTGTGTTTTAACGCAAATATTGAATTTACAAACACTACCTTACCTTCGGTGTGTTACATCAATATAAGGTAATTTACTCTGTAATTACTATATCCCGCACTATGATAATGTAAACTGTATTCAAAGCCGTGAAATTGGCATACAACATGCGTAATAGTCGGAGACCCGGCCGTATAAAAGTCCTATGGATCAGATACATTAATTTTATTTGACAGTGAACATCGTTTTGCAGAAGTACATAGACAATAATAAAACATATGTACACCCCTAGATACAATGCCATTGCACGCAGTCAACAGAAATTATAGACCATCCACTTCCGGTCTGGTTATTCTA
The DNA here is from genome assembly GCA_019425675.1 of Leucinodes orbonalis. NCBI lineage: Eukaryota > Metazoa > Arthropoda > Insecta > Lepidoptera > Crambidae > Leucinodes > Leucinodes orbonalis. The sequence goes on along the minus strand of PQWD01008445.1, from coordinate 2,038 downwards.
GATCATTGTTACTATACACTCATAAGATACATTAACGTGAAAATAAAGAATTTGATGAGTAGAATTGAGTTTTGAAAGGTCGAAAAGCTCAATTTATTTACAAATGTGAGTCGGCTATAATCAAAGGATTCAAAAATACTTTGATCCATAGCATTTTTATACGGCCGGCGCTCGGACTATAAGTACATGTATGAAATTAAATAAGTTATTGTACATTTTTAGTACCGCTGTTTGTTGCTGAGGACTTTTATTATTTGAGTTTTAGGGGCTATTCAGGCTTAGACAGACCTGTAGTCACCTCGATCTAGAAGATCGATTGTGACTCGCTACCCTTTAAGTGTTCGTTTAGTAGTTGGGCACATTTCAGAGATTTCATAGATTTATTGTCACGTAGTTGAGGACCTTTATAACATGAGCAGGTTATCAGTAAGTATACGCAATAAATTCTTGTGGAGTGGGCTAGGTAAACCAATATGTTAAGGGAGTTATTGCCCAATGCAAACAGGTGCTCAGCTTAGATACACCGTTACTTCTTTTAAATATCATAATATCATTGAAAAGTTAGTTTATGGTTTATCTAAGGTTCTTAGTCATTGCGTAGCAGTGACTGTCGTTACGACAAAAAGGGAGCAATTTATCGGCTTTAGATACTTACATTAAACAAATATTCAAAATCATTAAATAAATATCCATTGACATTCGCAAACATTTTAAGTGAGGAGGTTGTAGTTAGGGTACTAAACAACGGATGAACATACTTATATACCTATTTTTTTAAAATACATACATTATACATAGATTCACCCAGACCACTTACCAAACAGACATGTTCATGTACACAAATGTGTGTAATGCCCGAGGATCGAACCCGGGAAACCCTCTGGTGTAGTAGCTAGTCTGCGACAATTTACTAACCATAAGCGTGATTAATATACATCATTGTGAAAAGGCTAAGAAGACATTAAATACTTAGTTCAAACCCGTTTAATCTTAACCTAAGCACATACAGTGTATTAGATTATGAAGTAGGTACTAAAAACTGTTTAAGTAATTGCGGATCTTCCTACGAATTTTACAGCATTAACTGCATGTAATGTAGATAGAAGAATATTACAGGAAACTCCTGATTATTTTACTATCTTATTCCCATTTACATTCTAAGAGTGTGCAATGTCCGTTAAGCATGATACATATATATCAAATTTGAGTGTCTGTTAATTCTGTTATATTAGAACTAACCATTTGTTACTACATGCATATATGAATAAGTACACGGAACACACAACAAAATATATTTCTTAAAATTTTTGTCTGTCTGTGTGTTTGTTCCGGGCAATCTCTGAATCGACTGGACGGATTTTGACCATTTTTTATTGGAAAGTAGCCGATGTAATAAGGAAAACCTTAGAAAAAAAGTATTATTTGAAAAATACAAACGTGCGTAATTAATAACGTAATAACTGCGTGCCTTACGAAGCGATGTTAATAGTTAGCGGGAGAATATTTTAAACCACGAGTAATACCACGGGGCATAGCTAGTTTAATATATATTTATTATAATATGATAATAATAATATTTATTTATTCAGACACTTGGATATTACGATCAAATATTACCTATAAATATTTAGAACATGCAAGTTGATAAAAGACCAGTTGACTAGACTGCTAATTTATCGCCTCATATTTATCGATAATGCACTTAGAATTATCCCAGTAGTGTGAACCGATGCCCCGGTTTTGTTATAAGAGTCGATTGAGTGTTCATTTGAAGTAATCTTTATCTTAAGTCTAGCGCATCTAAAATGTTTAACCTGTTGAGATCCATCTGCTACCCGCTACCTTAACCAGGTCATTCGTACATAAGGATGGGGCCTGCCTACGCTTTGTTTTCTAATACGTGGACGTATCGAAACGGCCGGCAACGCATTTGTGGCTCCTCTGGTGTTGCAAGTGTCCATGAACTCACTTATATTAATATTCACATTCAATCAGGTGATCTGTTAGCTCGTATGCCCCTTATCCTATAACAATACCT